>QKQZ01011443.1:0-13021 GCA_003595255.1 Solenopsis fugax | reverse complement strand
CGGGGCGGGTGGGCCGCAGGGGGTGGATGCGAGAGACGTTCACCTCCATTGCATGCGGCTCATGAGAGGGGGAGACCGTTGCGCGGTAGTCCCGCAACGGCCTCCAAAGTAGGACGGGGTCCCCGCTGTTTCCCCCTCGGGGGGACCACGAGGGGGGCGCCCGTTGGTTGAAATTTTTGCGATCCCGGGACGTCCCCCTCGTCCGGACAGGAGGATCACCATAGGGTTTTAGTCAGTAGAAGTCCGACATAACCTTCCCCTCTTTCCCGAGTGGGGAGGGTATCCGTGATGGATTTCCTCATGTAAAAAAAAGACAGTAATTTGCCATAGCCGATATATTCTGTACACGGACAATCTACAGATTTATTTGGACTTTCCTCCTGCGGACCTTAAGCGCGCGTTCAGGAGGATCAGAGTACATTTATGCGATTGAGCAGTGGGCTCGCAGTAACAGACTCATCTTAAATGCCATGAAGACCAAGGCAATTCTCTTAAGTAGTGCTCGCTATGTCAATAATCTGTGCTAACTACGATATCAACCTCGAACTCGACGGCACTTGCAACCGCACAGCAAAACACAGGGACCTTCCCCCAGAAAACCGACAATTCTGCTAGAAAGAGTCGAGGTGCCACAAATGGAGGAAAAAGCAAGCCAAAACTTGATGATGGAGCCAAGCCATAAAGACAGGGATAGCAGCCCGAAAGAACGCAAGTCAAGCCAGACTCAGCCAATGGAGCAGAGTGAGCGGCAACCGGGAAGCATTGACAACGATAATGGGCCAATTACAGACCAAGATCAGCAACAGGACAATGGCAACCCACAAAATGACAGCCAGCCACAGATCCAGACGGAAGCAGAGGATGACAATAGAAGAGAGGAGGAGGCTGTCATCTACGTCAAATTATAAGTTAGTTAAGTAAGAAAAATAGTTGCTAGAGTCATATATATTTTTAATGTTTCATATATATATATATTTTTATAAAGTTGAGTACAAATTAAACAGTAAAATATTAAGTTATGTTTAAAAGAAAAAGGAATCAAAGTGAATAAAGTTAAAGTAGAATAAATAAATTTGCTTTTATATAGTCCAAGGGACTGATTGTTATATTAGAATAAGATAAATTAAATAATATTAAGAAATCACCACAGTATAATGAGGTTGTGGTAGACCACAACCGCTTAGAGCTTATGTTCGCATATCAGAGATGGCGTGGCAAGTACGCCATGAGGCGTCGCGCGAGATGAAGCGACGCATAGAGTCAGTCGGTTACGGAACGAGGAAGGAAAGACATGTCTCCTTCAGAGACAGATGTCGGATGATGCAAGATTGCATCAGATTGTGCAAACGGGGCACACGTACAATTCTCGGGATCGCGGCGTGTGAAAAATGTTACGGGCGACTCTGAGAGTGTTTATATTTTTATTTTATTAAATTTGTATAAGTGTGCAATAAACTATTATTTCATTATTTGATAAACGAATAATGAGCGATTGTGTGTGTAACCCACGTTTGTTTCCACATCCCAATGCGATCATAAACTAATAATAATTAACACTCGGGCAGTGTAATGAGTAAATGAGATCGTAGAATAAATGCTAAGAGCAGCAAGAACCAATCGCTGATTAGATATCAGTGAACGGGCGAATCACAACGCGCGATAGTACGAAAAGCTAATCCGTGGCAGGGACAACGATCTGCGACACAGCAATTGAAGGAGAGCATCCTCGAGACGACGAACAACGTCAAACGTAACTGGGAAGGCTTCGATGTGAGAATCCATTCAGATCTAAAAATCCTTGGTAGTTGGTTGGACAAATTACCTGGCGACCGTTTTGTAAGTACAAATAAGGGAGAAATATACAAAAACGATAGTACATCGCATAAAAATTATAATTGTAGACTTTCGTCCGGTCACACACTCCCATCGAGATCACCGATCAGGTGGTCAATCTGGGCCTGACTTTAACCAGCACACTCAGCTGGAAGGAGCAGGTTAAAGCTGAGTCTCAGCGCATGAATGGAGTTTTGTGGCGCCTGAAGTACTTCAGGCACTGCCTTTCGCATCCCCTGCGCATTCGCCTTGTGACCTCTCTGATCTTGAGACCGATGCACTTGGACACCGTACAATTAGACACCGTGCAAATAGACACGATATTTTGGACACGGTTCCATTAGACACCGTTCAGTTGCGCACCGCTCACTTGCTCGGTAGGGGAAATCGCTGACGGGGTGGATGCGGGAGGGGGTGCCGTAGGCCCACCCCCTTGCATCCCCCGTTTGTGTGTATGTGTGTGTGTGTGTGTGTGTGTGTGTGTGTGTGTGTGTGTGTGTGCGCGCGCGCGCGCGCGGTGCGCTTCTTTTCGTGTCTAACTGAGCGGTGGGCAAGTGAGCGGTGTGCAAGTGAGCGGTGCGCTTCTTTTCGTGTCTAACTGAACGTGTGCAAGTGAGCGGTGTGCAAGTGAGAAGTGCACAACTGAACGGTGTGCAAGTGTACGGTGCGCAACTGAACGGTGTCTAATAGAATCGTGTCCAAAATATCGTGTTTATTTGCACCGTGTCTATTTGCACGGTGTTTAATTGTACGGTGTCCAAGTGAAGGCCACTCTCTGATCTTCCCCTTCTTTGATTATTGTTCTACCATCCTGATTAACCTCATTGGGCAGCTCTGCCTCAATCTCAGGCGGTTGATGAATGCCTGTGTGCGGTTCATCTTTGACCTTCGCTGGGATGACCACGTTTCCCCCTCCTATACCCAGCTAGGATGGCTGCAAGCGGACGACAGGAGATCCTATCTTCTCGGCTGCTTCATTTTCTCTATTCTCCGTACTGGCACAACTCTTTATTTATTTTCCAAGCTCTTGCCCTGTCCCAGGCCTAGAGCTGCTTCTAGAACCTCACTGCTGGACCTCGCCGTCCCCACCTGCCGGACCTTTACCTTTCAACACTCCTTCGCCGCAGTCGTACCTTTGTTCTGGAACTCTCTTCCCACCCCTATTCGGAGCGCCGACTCAATTCATTCTTTCAAACGTAGCCTTCTGCACTTCTTGCGACAACGGGGGCCCCCCTGGTCTAACTTTGCGGTTCTATATTACTCGCATATATATATAAACACGTATGTTTATTTCTATCATTATTTCTATCTTTGCTCTGCACACCTTTTCTTCTGTTCGCTTACTACATTACTATTTTACTGTTATATTTTTCTTGCGGTTGTATAGTTTCTTTTATTTTATTTCTTTATTTTATTTTTGTTATTAGTTTTTAAGTGCATTATTTCTTTTCGCTTATTTTATTTTTCTTTATTTTATTTTTGATATTAGTTTGTACGTGCATAATTTCTTTTTGCTTATGTTTCTTTTCTTTATTTTATTTTTGATATTAGTTTGTAAGTGCATAATTTCCTTCTTCTTAGATTACTTTTCTTTATTTTATTTTATTATTAGTTTATAATCTCCTTCGCTTATGTTACACTTCGTTATTTTATTTTGTTATTAGTTTGTAAGAGACCATTGGTATTTCTTTTCGTTTTGTTTGTACATATGCTTGTCCTTAGAGGGCTTGCCCTAGGGCAGAAATAAAGCTTATTCATTCATTCATTCATTCAGTCCCTCCTACCACACTTCTATGAATTTGCTAATTTTTTCGGTTGCGGGACTTTTAATATTATTACCTTATCAGAGACCTGGCTTAAAGGGGGATTCTGGTTTTTCGGGTAAAAAAAAACGATTTTTTTACGGAATATTTTAGTTTAACATCTCAAGAATATCTCCAGAAAATTTCATTTCGAAATTCGTAAAACTTCCGGAGTTATGAGTCGATCTTAAGGGGGGGGAATTCGGTTTTTTTGCCAAAAACATAGTAAAATTTAGGAATTTTTTTCAGAAACTAACTATTCAATTAATTTGAAGTTTGCACCATGTTTTTATCCATGTTTTAAGAACGTAAAATAATAACGAGAGTTTTAACTCTACAGTTTGGCGATTCGCGCCTAAACATCTTCATTGTGGCTCAAAAATAATTGAAATCGCGCCTTATTTAGCAATCGTAATTTTTAATGAAAGTTTTTATGCTGTCCTTAAAACTATGACAACGATAGGAACAGTTATAGAAGAAAAAGCTAAAATATATTCTGAAGAGCGAGATCAACACCGGCTTAAAAGTTCAGCACGACGAAGCCTCGAGGCTACAAAAGAAGCTCGGATAAAACGTAGAAGCAAACAAATGGCTCAAAATCAATTCTACGAAGAAGAGGAAGGACTACTATATGGCCCTGGAATAGTTGAATAACAGAAAATCATGTAAGTACTTGATATATTTATATATAAAATAAACTTAAAACTTTAAACGCTGTTTTCTCGAAACAGCATTTTTGCGGATGGTATGCATGATATTTTTGAACTGATTACCTTCAAACTTGGCCTGCATGTTCAGTAAACATTACTTTATTGTTTGATGAACCAGAATATTGATAAGTTACATATTTTTTTTACATAATAAAAATGGACGAATTTTGATAGTAAAAATATAGTTTTGATTTGAAAATTTAATAACTTCCGCAATAATTTTTATTTTTAATTCTAGTTCATCAAACTGAAATTACATGTGCATAAAGTAAAACGCCGTTTCATTTTTTTGCTTCAGATTACCTGGAAGACCAATATCGTGCACACCAGTAGATGAAGAACTTTGCTCAGCGTCATATTCAATCATATATAACTTCTTTATTTATAATTAAAAATTAACAAAAAAAACTATACGTTCTTAAACCATGGATAAAAACATTGTTGCAAATTTCAAATTAATTGAATAGTTAGTTTCTGAAAAAAAATTCCTAAATTTTACTATGTTTTTGGGAAAAAAAACCGAATTCCCCCCTTAAGCCTTACATCCCAGATATTATGCTACAGCTTCCCGGTTATCGTATCATCAGAAGAGGGAAGAGAGGGGTGGCGTTGGCGTGTTCGTGCGTCACGGAATCGGGGCCGTAATCCTTGCCTCATCACCGGCAATTTACTGCAGTCAGTGTGAGTACTTACTATTGAAAATCTCCCCAACAAGATGCCGACCTTGCCTTTTAGCCATAGTCTATCGCCTTCCTAAACTAGAACACCTCTCGATTTTCAGAACAGAATTCGAGATACTGAACCCATCCTTCTCAGCTGCCATCATAATTGGCTTTAACATAGATCCAATCGCTCCACGTATGATTCTGAATTTTTAATTGACTTTAGCTCCTCAAATCGCCTCCATCATTTTCAGACACCCATCACACCCTGTTGTCACATTCCAGGATCGACCATTGTTTATTCAGCGACATTAACCTTGTCAAATCTTGACATCAGCAGGCAGTCCCTTTTCTCTTGAACCACGATTTGATTGAAGTCACTCAAGACTTTCAAATCAACTGAGTTCCGCCTCACACTATTCGTATAAGAGATTTATCTTGCTTCGATCAAGACGGTTTTCACATCTCGCTCCTATCCCACGACTGGCCCGCTATCAACCGCATCGAAAATCTTCACCATAAAGTCAAACGATTTTATCACTTCATAAACTACTCCATCGAGTCACACCTTCCTTGCAAAGTCTTTGTTTGCCAATAAACCCCCCGTCCTCTGGCTTAACCAATCTATCAAAAACCTTCTGCGCCAAAGAGACGCTGCAAAAAGATTTTTTCTCCGGCGTCCCTCTCCTGAGCGTAGGGAGGTGTTTCGGGCACTGAGAAATGCAGCCAAATCACGCATTGAAGACGCCAGGAACCTATACCTGCAAAACCGACTGGGTACCAGAATGAGCCCAGCGAGACTTTGGTCAGAACTTCGCTCACTCGGCCTAACCAAACACAGATCCTCTGATCCGCATCTCAATATCCCTCTTGACGACCTAAACTTCTTTACCTCTGCTCATCCTCCTTCTTCTTCCTGTCCCACGGACTCTCCAGTACCTTCTTTTGTTTTTACCTCCTCTGTTTCTTCTCCCCCCATCAAGCACTATGGGTGCGATTTCTGATCCCACCACATTTTACCTTCCATACATCTTGCCGGACATGTTGCTAAGGGCTCTAAGATCCAGCTCCTCAAATTCTACTGGTTCAGAAGGATTAAAGTTGCACAGTGATTCAGAAAGCTAAAATCCTTGGATATTAGGTAAAAAATGAAGTATCGAATATTAACTTTTAAGTAGTCAAAATATTTAGTTAAGAACATATATTTCTCTCTTTTCAATGTTATATGGCATCTAATTAAATAGAAAAATAGTTGCAAACATTTAACTTCAAGCATTTTTAAGTCTTCTTAAATTGAATAAAATATGGAATAACGTTCAACACAAATTATGAACAAATGGGTTTTTTTCTAATAAATTTGATACCATTCGCTTTGTCTCATTAAGTACTATATTTTCTCAAATCACGAATTGAAACTAGTCACTTTTAGATATATTATTAACAATTTTACTTTTTATTAAAAATACGCTTAAAATTTCATTTTTAACTATGATTTTTAAAAAATGCCAAATAGTGCCAAGAAAAGTAAACATTGAAAATTAAAGTCTCACGTTCTGAATAACATAAATCCATCGACATTAATTGCCCTTAGGCGCTCTTTTTCCAGAAAAACGCTTTTAAAGTTGTAATCTCGATGAGTTTTTCGCTAATGAATTTTGCACCCTATTAAGACCAGGTACTGATTCATTCTCGAATATAAATCACAAACATTTCTTAAAATACATCACATTCGTACTTGAAGAGTTTTCTGATATTATATGTAAAATTGTAGTTTATTTTTGTTATTTGTTTAACAGTCTTAGATTTTTTAATTATTTCGGTTAACTTAATTGTTTAATATGCGAGATATGGATAAAAGGCAGGTAAAAATACTAT
Organism: Solenopsis fugax; assembly: GCA_003595255.1. Lineage (NCBI taxonomy): Eukaryota > Metazoa > Arthropoda > Insecta > Hymenoptera > Formicidae > Solenopsis > Solenopsis fugax. Next base: position 6,139 of record QKQZ01011443.1, on the reverse strand, counting down.
TTAAAATGTAGGGTTATATGTAGATGTAAAAATAAAAACACGGTTATCTATAGGATTTTAGAGGCTAAAAGTTTAGGAGATTTAGAGATTTAGCAGCTGTATTTGTAAAAACGGTTTGTTCACTTACAAAATATAATTGTGAAATTTTCCGAATCTCGCGATACTTCTCGTCAAGCAAAATGGATGCACATGACAGATCTAAATACAGGACTCTGCCCATAGGTGGCGTACCACAGCTTGCTGCGCGGCGTTTTTCGCAAAAGAAGTTGCATTGCAATTGCTATATAAGTATATCGGCGAGCAAGAGTTTTTACTTCTTTCCAAGCTGTGTTAATGTTGGAAAGTTATTATTATCCTCTTCAGGATTTCAGAATTAAGATTATATATTACGTCTTTATATCTGATGTAGCATATTCTTGTACTTTATTTGTACTTGTAAATGTAAATATACTTTCTGTCTACAAAATTAAAATATATTTAAATTAAAAAATAATTTTTGTTCACTATAATTGTAATTATAAGAATCTTAATTTATTTGTTTATTAGTTTATCTCATTTTTAAAATATAGATTATTATTTTTGGTAATGGATTCTATATCTTATTCGGAATTATTTCATATGTTACGGGATAATGGTTCAATGCTAAATGACCATAAGAATCTGCTGAAATGTGTTTTGGCCAAAACAGATTTCAACTTTTCAGAAAATGCCGAAATGTATTTGCAAGAACCATTGTGGAAATTTTGTATATTTGTATAATATTTGTATAAGAAATGGGTTAATTCAAGTCATGATTACAGTAAATTTGTAAAAAAATAATGAATCATGGCTCACACTCGTTTCATTTACCGAGTAAAGCTTTGAAATCAATTCCGATGAAAATGGAATCATGTGAACCGTCAACATCGACATCGACAATTGCTGCATCTTGAAGTATTAACCGATCACATAAAAAACCTTTCTCAGACCTACGTAATAAACAGAAAAAAGACACACGGAAACGCTATTAGCATAGAATTCAGCAGATGAGTTAATTTTCGCAGCCAAACTAAAAATGCAAGCCTCTGGAAACCGAGATATTGCTAAAATTATGTCCTTCCTAATGGAAAATCCCGATCAAGCATCAAAAATACGAGAATTTTGCGAGGGAAAATATATTCAAAGAAAACCTTTTTATTCTAAAGACAAAGCATTGGCAATAATGTTAGCACTGAAATTATCTCAAAATAGGTATATTACATTGAGAAAACTATCAATAGAAGATAGAATAAATCGGTACCCTTCATACCATAAAGTTCTGTTGGCAAAAAAGTTTATACTTCACAAGATATTACTGGTACGGAGACATACGCACAAAATCAAATTACAAGCTCTTTCAGATTTAACCACTCAGAGATTATTGAAAGCTTGTAATATCGAGAAGCACGAATTGTAAAATTTAATTTTAATATGTAAGTGGGGGTTTGATGGAGCAAGTGGTCAAAGTTTATACAAACAAAAATTCAGTGAGACATCAAACAATGAGTGTTGCAAACCAAAAGACGGTTCAATTTTTATGTCATCGTTAGTACCTTTGAGATTAATTAATGGTTCAAATATTCTTTGAAAAAATGCACAACCTTCATCAACAAAATATTGCCGACCAATTAAATTTGAGTTTATTTCTGAAAATGACGCAGTAATTAAGGCAGAGCATGATTGAATTCAAGCGGAAATAGAAAGTTTAACTCAAACTTATATCGAAAATGTAAAAATAAGCCATCAATTACTATTAACAATGGTTGACGGTAAAATTTGCTCCACTTTAGCAGAATCTTCAACTATGAAATGCTATATATGCGGTGCTACTCCGAAAGAGATAAATAATCTGCATCTTATTTAAAAAAAAACCATTGGAAACAGAGCACCATAGGTTCGGCATGTCCTCTCTGTATGCACGGATTAGATGCATGGAATATTTGTTGAACATATCGTATTTATACATAAAAAAATGGTCGGTTCGTGATACAAAACAACAAATTGAAAGAGCAGAGCGGAAGAAAAAAATTCAAGATTTTCGTAGCAAACTTGGCCTGCTTATAAATGTCATTAAACAGGGTGTTGACATTACTAACGACAGCAATACTTAATTAATTTTTGGGATTTGTCATGTATACTACATTTTATGTGAAACAAAGATTTGAGATCTGAGAAACGTCTAATGGCCAGTATTCATAGTTAATCTTAATTTAAGATCGTTTTAATGTCTTAAGAAACCTCGCTCAATATACTGAGACGAGGGAAAAAATGTCCAAACTGCTAATGAGCACCTCATTAACAGACACGAGCACACGCACAAGCGATCAGTGAACGCGCATGCGATTGAGATAGATGGTTGATGTACCTCGGATTGTCGATCCAAAACTCAATGAAAAACCCCCAGGAAGCAAAGAAAACGAGAAAGCTCATTTCTTAATCTGTAAAGTAAAGATTGTAAACCTTTGGAAAATTCCGCATAGGAGATAGAGATTCGAGAGGATAATTTTCTAGACGGAAAAAAGACTAGAAATAAACTCATCTCGTGTCAAGAAATGCTTGAATAATAAAAAGAAGGCCAAAGCAGAGTCAGCTCACTTGTCGAATATTGTATCAGCACTTTATTACAATGTGTGCACGCTATAACACGGACGAGCGACAAATAGCGACAAATGGCTTCTTCTTCTTCTTATCTTAATGGTACCCGTCCCCAATGGTACAGCGTGGCGGGGACGATTTGACCATAGTAACCAAGAAATATCACTATGCTTCCCTAGTTGATGAGTAAAATAAATAGGACTTTCAGTCAGTGGAATTCATTGTGCTCCGATCGTTACGGAGCATTTTATGCGCATGAACTTGTCGTCAACTGAGTAGTCAGAACAGAGTTGGGCGCCCTCCCCTTGAATCACGTACTAGACACGAACTTACGCGCACGCGCGCAAGGCGGGAGAGTTCAAATTAGGAGATTGCAAGAATTGAAGTAAGCAAGGATAAGGCGGCAGAATGTGCTAACAGGATTCTTGAGCATGGGAAAGATGTTGATTTCTGATGTAGGAAAATTATTCTTTATATACTTTCTTAATTTGTCAGATTTTGGAATGGTAAGTGGACAGTAAAAAATTATATGGTTGGCATCCTGTCTGCCTTCTCCACAACTGCAAGACGGCGAGTCAATCATGTTTTTCCTGTATAGACTGTAGTTCAAGTTGTAGTGATTGCTTCTTAAACGGTTAATCACGACTATTTCCTTCCTGCTGAGAGACTTCCGGTGAAACCATGTTCGCCTGCGAGAAACTCATTGATATAATGTGGCATGCTGAGTGCCCGTTTCGCGAGCTGTTTCTTCAAGATATACTTTGAATTTGTTATCTTTGTTGTTATTAGCCACCGCAAAGAAATCCGCGTAAGGTAACCGAAATGGAGTATCCGTTGCGTGCGGCCTCCTTGGCAGCCATGTCTGCCTTTTCATTTCCAGGAATTCCCCTGTGCGCCGGTGTCCAGCAAAGGGTCAAGTTAAACCCCGCTTCGTTAAGCAAGAACAGTTTGTGTTTGAGTCGGTAAATAATATAGCTGTCTGCTTTGTGATCAAAGTTCGTAATGGCGCGCAACACACTAAGGGAGTCTGTGAAGATAACCGAGTTCATCTAACGGAGTTCCTCAACCACGCCAACGGCCTCAAGAATGGCCCAAGCCTCAGCTGTGAAAATAGACGCTTCAATCGGTAATTTGTGTTTAACAGCTCGACCCAGACAGGGGACCCAGACACTGGTCCCCACGCTCGTTACTTGATCAGATTTTGAGCCATCCGTATATAGCTTGTTGTGCGTGTGAAAACATTCTTCCACCATGCTACGAAAGCTTTGTGTAATCTGTTCGTTGGCGGCATCCTTCCCGAGGCTCGTGAGAGAGTCATTGATAACTGGTTTGAAGCAAGTGACAGGATAACTATATAGGAACTTGGGAAGAACGGTGCTGCGAAAAATTCTATTGATTTCCGCAGTAACTTGTATATAAATTCCAAAAATAGGAAACTTCTTAATTAGTTTGATTTTGTCTCGCCGGGAGACCGCCACGCCCTTTAAGACCTCCAAAGAGGAAACAGCTGGGTTGCATTTATTAGCAAGTGCCTTATATAAATATTTAAATGAGTTACAGGAAATTCTAGCCTCAAGAGGAGGCTCCCTAGCTTCAAAGAGCATAACATTAATGGGGGTAGATACTCTGTATCCGAGTGCCACTCTGATGCATGTAAATATAAGTCTTCTGAGTTTTAAAAAGTTTTCGGAGTTACCTTGGTATTGAAATATCTGCCCTCCGTACTCTATGGAGCTTCTAAAAATAGCCCTGAAGATTTGTAGAAGCAAGCGAGGGTGAGCCCCCCACCAAACTCCTGACAGCGAGGAAATAGCATCAGTTATTCCCCTGCCCCTGGCAATAAGTTGCTTAAGATGCACATCTCCCCTGAGCCCGTCATCAAACCATACACCCAAAAAGCGTGCGCTAGCAACCCTGGGTATGGGGGTATCCTTAATGATAATGTTAGGGACGTCAAGTACAGCAGACTGTGGGGTTCGCTTCCTGAAGAAGATAATAAGCTGAGACTTTTTGGGCGACAATTCCAATCCCCTTTCGCTAAGATAGTAGGAAATGCGGTTTATGGACTCCTGCAGAACAGCAACTGCAGTCCCCTCACTATCAGACGCTACATAAACAGCAAGGTCGTCCGCGTATTGCAGCATCTGAGTGTCACCAGTCAATTGTTTGCCAATGTTCCTGAGGCAAATATTAAAAAGGATAGGACTGAGAGTAGAGCCCTGCGGAGTTCCCTTATGGACGCAGAATGGTCCTTTTAGATCACCGTTTACAGTAAAAAAGATTTTTCTTTCGCCTGTAAGGTTGTAGATGAAACGAGTGAAGTGCCGAGGGAAACCCAAGTCCATCAAATCCCGAACTAGGATAGCAGGAATGACATTGTCAAAAGCACCTCTAACGTCAAGGAACGCACAGGCGACCAGTTTACCTTCCAAAAAAGCTGTGTGTACATAACTAGACAATGAGACTAAGTTGTCCACACAAGATCTATTGGGCCTGAAACCCGCCTGAAAGTCCGGCAGTAAAGATTTATTTTTCACAACCCATCTAAGCCTGAGATACAAAATTCTCTCTAAAATTTTTAGAAAACATGACAGCAATGAGATGGGCCTGACACCACCCTGCGATTTGGGGATCAAGACAATAAGCGATTGTGACCAACTCTCCGGAAACCCATCTTCCTGTAGAAGAATATTATATATGTTTGTAAGGACAACGTAAAAGTCGCTCGGCAATGCTTTTATGATTTGGTAAGAAAATTGGTCAAGTCCAGGAGCGGAGGAAGTCTTTACGCTGTTTAAGGCCTCGGTGACCTCAGAAAGAGAAACGCACAGGTCCAAACCCCGCAGGTCCTCGTCGACCGAGTTGCTCCCGCCTCCCGCGTACGGGGGGTCAGGGGACCCGGCCTCCCAAGAAGGGCTCCAAAAATAATGCAGACATGAAGGCGGACATAGCCTTCCAATAGCCGCAATCTGTGCGTTAATGACGCTATCAGTATCCGTTTCGGGGAATGATTGAGCTAAATTTCGTTTTTTGAAGAGCTTGATAAGGGACCATAATTTGGCTGTAGGAGTTTTAGAATCGAAATCCCGACAAATGCCTGTTACGTCCTGGTTTTCCCTTTTTCTTCTTTGGGAGCGCGAGGACGCAATTTTTTTGATTTTTTGGATATTTGTAGGAAGCTTTGGATACTGGATAATCAAGATGCTTTTCTTTTAATAAATGTATATTCGTATGTTTATTAATTTTACAATTCCACGGCGGTATAACCGGCAGGTCCCTTAATAAACCTGAAGGGCGACCGAATATTACTGATTACGCGCGGTAATTGCCGCGTCGTCGTGCTCGTGGTTTGCACTGGGGCCGGTTTCCGTGCCACTACCGAGAGAGGGATGGGTCGCGTCGGGATGCGCATCGGAACTGGGTCCGGTATGCTCCTTATCGGTTTTCGCTTGGGTAGTGGGCTTACCGTTTTCGGCACGGGTAGTCGCGGTCGCGTCGGTGTCGGCGTAATGCTTGGATTACTCTC
>QKQZ01011435.1:0-16363 GCA_003595255.1 Solenopsis fugax | reverse complement strand
CTCTCTAAATTTGAATCACGCGCCTCGAAATGCGTTCTCACTCATATTCAGTTATTGCGAGAAGTATCACCGAGGCCTCAGTGATCGAAGTGGTAAGATGCCCGGACTGGAGATTCGGGANAATTCAGTTCAATTTATATTTATATATTAACGGTCTAAACTTCTCTCTAAATTTGAATCACGCGCCTCGAAATGCGTTCTCACTCATATTCAGTTATTGCGAGAAGTATCACCGAGGCCTCAGTGATCGAAGTGGTAAGATGCCCGGACTGGAGATTCGGGAGGTTCCAGGTTCGAGCCCTGGCTGAAGTGATATTTTTCGCAATAAATTCTTTACAGTTTTTTCAGGGGGGAATGGGCTTAACATCTGGATGCGAGTCGGCATCATACGTTATTAAATTGATTTTAAGGTTTATCAATTTAATCAATGTGATATTACTTATTCTTATTCGCCTTACGGCTGTGTTATGACCGGAAAACTAATTCGGCGCACATTCAGTGAATTTGAAGATTGTATATAAAAAAAAAATCACACAAGTAAATATAAAACAATAAGATCCAGCTATGACCGTAGAAGGCAATTCAGTTCAATTTATATTTAAATGGTGTTTGTTTAACGCTTTATAATTTTATTTCAATATTTAACATTTCAAAAATAAAAATATTTTCAAAGCAGGAAAGTTCTTTTTTTCTTTGTAGTAATGTGTAGATATTTTAATAAAAATAGATAAAATATTGACAAAAGAATTATAAATAGGTAAATATATATTTCAATTAAATAAATTCAAGTTTAGCGTACATATAATATTTTGGCTCTATAATACTAGCTAAAAATTATCGAAATTAAAAAACTGAAAATTTTTCAGATTTATTCTTCTCTTTTCCTAATTAGTGACAAAAAAATGTTGGTCGTAAATATCCGCATTTTGACCCTTAAACAAACTGTAAAGAAGAAAACAAAAAAATTTATCTTATAATGATATAATTTTGCTTATGCAACAAAAATGACCCTATTACTGCTGTTATACGCAAATGACTTTTAAACGAGTAAGAGAGAGTGCATCTAAATAAATATTTTAATATTTACAAAAGTTTTCTTGTTATATATAAAATTTTTTATTTAATTGGTAATGTTTTTTTTATGAAATTTGCAAATAAGTACTACAAAATTCAATTTTACATAAGAATCAAGAAACAAGAATCAACAGACGAGATAAGAAACAAAAAATTAAATGATTTTAAACCTATTGGTTTAAAAAAAAGAATTAAATTCAAATATTTCACACTTATACTCAAACAATAATAGAACAATTTACAAAATTTTTTTAATTTTTAGTGATATTTTGAGATGTGACATCCCTAAAAATGAAGATATTGTAAGCTTTAATAATTGAATAATTAATACTGTCATAATGGAGTAACAATGTCGTAGACTTTGCATTCTGTTCAGCTTTTAAAAGATTGAATTCAATATACATTTAGGTTGTGATCTATGTATATGTATTCGATTTACGACATTGCCACCTGAAATCGATCGAAGCAACATGGATGGGACACGCGAGTTCGCCGCGGAATCATGGAATTAATGCTAATGAAATATTTACGAGTGCTTCGTGATCGTGCCGCGGATTGGGGTTCGACCCTTCGAAACCGCGTCTTAGGCTTGTACGCGCGGCCCGATTTTCCACTCGCTCGAACACACGTACGTGGTCTAGAAGCTCTTCGGCCTCATAAAGCTAAGTAGTAATTATCGTCCGCCGACATACGCAAATATAATTACGCGTGTTGCTAATCGTATCGCAACCTTCGCGTTACGATATTACGTTTGTGTCGCTACACCCTGCTTCGGACTCATTAAGCGCGAAAACATAGATCGATTTGTATCGAATTGTTATCTAAATAAAAATGAAAAGTAAAATACTGTTTTTGTAATTATTTTAATAATTTTATAATTCATTAATTTTTTCACTCAAAAAGAGAAGTATTTAATTTTGAGATTAAAAATGTTTTATTCTTGTTTCCACTTTCTTAATATTTAAAAATGTTTCACTTTAAACGGAGTTTAGATTTAACATTTCATATTTCAGCTTCAAATCTTTCCATGTTTTAAATCTAATCACCATTTAAAACTAAAACTTTTAAGCTGTAACGTTAGAAAAAAATCACATTATTGGTTAACAGCGGTCTGACAGACCACTATCATATTTCTGTTAATTTTATAAGTTCTTTATAAAATAGAAGATACTATGAGTTTAGATGCTTTTCATAGATATTAAGAAAGTTATTGACTATATAGTAAAGTTTCAATAACGGTCTGTGAGATTGATATTATAGTTTAAGTATTAAGTATGTAAGAAAACAAAGACAAAAGTAAAACATTTTAATATCTTAAAATTAAACATTTCGTTTTTTAGAAAAGCAATCAACTGGCAGTTAAAATTTTCTTTTACAATAAATGATACCAAATTATCAAGAATAAATATCTTCTTTTCTTGATTATATATTCAGTGATAGTTTGTATTAAGTAGTTGCGAAGTATTAAAAAAATTAATGGATATTCAATTAGCGAAAGCAATGCACGAGAGTCATTGCTCTTGAATTGGTAGAGTTGCAACTACATTACTGATGAGGCTTACACTTCACGCTTGCACATAAATGTGCAGGCCCGTGACGTAACCGCTGGCTATAAATCAAGCTTCAGAAATAACTGCGTCGGTTGGCAGTCGCTATTTTGCCATAGATAATTACATTAATGAGAGCGTGTCAGTAGGGTTGATGGTGGCGAGAGGAGAGAAATATATTTTCCTTGGCTATATACAAAATAATTATGCTTAATTATGCTACAATATGTGACAGTGAAAGAAAAAAGTTCTTGCTATTTTAGATAGTGCATTTTCTTTGTTTGTTATATTTTTCTAATCAATTTTCGCAATTTTAGAGTTTTATCTTGAAATCTCCAAAAATTTGAAATTCTAAAAATTATAATTAATTCTATAAACTGCTCTTATTTAGAAATTATTTTCATTCTGCTTTTACTTTTTTTCTTGTCCAATTTAAATTATACTTTACCATATAGATTACCATTAATTTAAAATATTAGTAATTATTTATAAAAAAATGAAAGAATAAACTTTATAAAGAGAACTTTATAAAGTGAAATAAAATAAATATATAAGTGAATGGAAATAGATGTGAAAGGATATTTACGTGACAGTTATTTTGTACCATAAATGCACATTATATTACATTTTTCAAAATTGTAAAATAACTTATAATAAGAAAAATTGATACCGCAATATTTTCAGGAAGTAAAATCGTGTCAAGAAGGTGATTATTAGATCGCGGCAACGTCGGAGAGTTACGAATCGCGAATAATGAATAATGAACGATTCGAATGATTTTGCGAGTTCCTCATGCTCGCGCTTTCGCGACTTTCAGCAACTTTGCATGATGCAGTTTTACGTGTACATTTTATTACCATCGTAAACGTGGTGTTATCGTCGCAATTATTAGCGTGAATTTCCCTATTACCATACATATAGATTTAGAAATCAGCACTCTCGTACAATCTCAAGACACGGCGTGGATGATATCGCAACCGAAAGAGGCTTCGCCACTCTCATTTCTTGCTATTAAACATTTCATTTTCATGTTAGGTATGATACCGCTTTATTGCGCATTTAAATCTATACACATATATTACCGTCTTATAAATTTAAAATCTTAGAAATCAGTTAGCAATTTTTTTTAATAAAAGCAAAAAAATTGTTTTTCTTTATAAAGTTCATTCTCTCATTTTTGTATAAATAATTACTAATATTTTAAATTGATGGGAATATACATATATGGTAAATTATAATTTAACTTGGACAAGAGAAAAAGTAGAAGCAGGATGAAAATAATCTCTAAATAAGAATAATCAGTTTATAGAACTGTTGCACGGAAAAAATAATTTTGCCAAATATCTAAAAAAAATTAATTAGGTGCAGAACTGAAAATAATTTTGTCAAATTATCAAAATAATTATGTTGGCTTCTCAAATTGAATTGCTAAATTGTTAAAATTATTGCAGCCTTGCTCATCATGCTTGAATATCCGTCACAATTATTTTGATAATCCAATAAAATAATTTTTAGATCTGTATCCACAGCTAAATATTTAGACACTTGAACAAAATTTCTTTCTGTGTGTTTAAATGCGAACTTAAAATAAGTGCGATTAATTATTATATAGTGTGCGATTAATTATTATCCAATAATGTAATCTTCTTCCAGGGGCGGGTTCACAGGAGCTCGTCTGTTATGCATCGGGAGGTGACCTAATCGGACTATGTAAAACAAAACTATGTGTGAATGACTCGAGCGGAAAGCGCGCTCGAGCGGCGAAGGAAAAGTCAGGTTTTCGAACGCCTGCGTTATAGGGCGAGTTTACTACCCATCCATAATTAGTGGTAATAAACTCAGAGATGTGGAAACCGGAGCGCGGAATCGGTCAACGATACCGAAATACAGTTTTGAGCACAGTAAAGAAAAAAAGTGCATTCATAAGCCGGATTCTCACATGATTCTCTAATGGGTTTGACTTGACTGGACGTTCTCACGCGTGCGATATTCGAAATACTGCGTAACAGTGGAAAATAGTACAAGGGTCAGATTTAGGCATTATTTTATATTAAAACGATGCCTAAAGAAATAATATGTAAAGTACCTGAGGTCTACTTAATTTAAATATAAAATAACCTTCCATAGAATATTTATAAACAAAAAATTCTAATTCTTATATCTTATTAATCGTTAATTAATATTATTATGCTGAGGAATATAATAAAACTGGAATCAAAGATAAATTGAAAGTAACAAAGAAACTAACATTATCTTCTAAAATTTTAAAATGATTATTAATTACAAACATCCCTTAAAATTTATTGTACCCTTAAACATCACAATTATCTTTAATGTGTTCTTTAATTAATTTTTTAATCTTCGAAAATTTCTAAACATTTGGATACATTTTTCGCTTCTGAAAAGTTAGCAGCATTGGAGATCGTTATTCTCTAACCTAAACTCTACATAACAAACAAATAACAATGACCATATAAGTAGGTCTTATGGAAGCGTCGTTTTTAAAAAATACAACATATTTATTCTAAAAATCTATATATAAATTTATTATTTATATTATTTCTTGTAGTTAGGGAGGAAGTTGAATAAGATTACAATATATTATAATAAATCATAAAATTATAATATATAATATATGAAATGTACATACAATGTAATTTTTATAAAAATGGCTCATTCATCGTCATTCATTTTATCACAAAGCTCTTGTTGCTGAACAAATTCGTTATTGCTGTTCTAATTCTCTTTTCCTACTCCTGATACATCTTTCAAGCATGCACTCTAGGCATAAAGCGCGTTTTTAAGTTCAAAAGTGATCTTATTTAGTGCAGGGCCTTATTCGGTTAAGGTACTTTAGAGTAATTCAAATATATTTAATGTTAAATATCGATCACTTTCTGAACAAATCTACCAAAACTATGGCAACGATAATATAATTATTTCCTTAAAGTAAAAATGTGAAGAATTTCTCCAATTTTCTTAACTAAAATGATAAAAATTTTCATCTTTTATATTTCCACTGTAGAGAAAAAGTTACATGATCGCAACTCAGAATGGTAAGCGAAGAAACGGGTAAACCGCAATGTCATTTCGTGAGAGATATCGATATAACAGTTATAACTTTTTTTATATTCTTCCATATAAGATGCCAGGAGTAGTGTCGATAATTTACAAATTGACGTAAATACGACGCTGAACTACCCGTGCGGAATACCAATAGAAAGGAAACGAGACATCGGCCGCCTGCTCGATTTTGATTAATTTACAATCGTGTTCGATTCCCGCGTGAAGAATTTCAATTTTAGCCCGCAACCGTGTCATCGACTAATGACTCGATTGCCGATGATTACAACGTTTAAAGCTCGTAAAGAGCGCCACAAAGTTGCGGCCGATCATGAGCGATTACGACAAATTTTTCATTTGCGGTTGATCCTCGGTTCCATTGAATACGAGGGAAAAAGTTAATTGGGGACTAATGGCGGTTAATACGGCCCCAGGCATACGTTATATCGTACGTTTGTACATCGATAAGCGGAAAACGAAGAAAGTCAGATAATAAGTGTGCAAAGATGAGATAGCTGCAAAAATGAGATACTAAAAATTGAACTTTTACGCAGTTATTAAGTAAAAATAAAATGCGTACGCGCTTTTACATTACTGATAACGTAAAAGTGTATGTATTTTATTAGATATCTGAATACCTGTTGATATTACAAAAATATAGGGGAGTTGTCTCGAATCACTTGAATGCGTACCATTTTTAGTTGTTTTTTTATATTTCCCATTTGGTCTACTAGTTCGTACGCAAATAAACATTAGAAACTTTAGCTTAATGTTTCATGTACCTATTACTACAATATTTAACTTTTCACCAATGACTATAATAGTTAGTTTATTATAAGCAACACGAAATGATTAAGAAGACCCACAAGTGCGATTTAGACGACAGGTTGCCTAAATCGTACTTGTGGGTCATCTAAATCATTTCATCTTTGAAAGTATTGAATTAATGAATTAAAATAATTAGAAATATAAGGAATTAATCATTAAATTAATATTTGTTTTATTAATTACAAAAAGTTATTGAAGAAATAGCAAAATATTTAATAATATTAAATATTTAAAATATTTAATAGTTAATAAATAACAATAATGAAAAGATAAGAAAATATAAATGGCTTGAATTTATTGATTAGTGTAAAAGTTCGGCTTATTATTAAAACACGAGTAGTAATTTAGCGTGTAAAATTTTGTTATTAATCAATAATATAATCGCCGTTTTTTACAATCTTTTCCCGTTCTGGTAGATTACAGATGCCCCAATCATAAAACGACCTAGGTTATGTTGAAGAAGAAAGAAATATATATGGTTTTTGACAGTTTCCGAAGATGCAAACTTTCTTTCCATTCATATCGTTTTCCAATGATTAAAACAAGTGATAATCCGATAATGCAGTATCAGAAGAATATGGTATAATATGATATTAAGTTTCAGTTCTTTAATTTCCCTTATGGGAAAATATTATTAGACTCTCAAAAAAAACTATTGGAAATTATTGGATGCAAATGGTTTAGCAATAATTTCTAATAGTTTTTTCGCGAGTTCAATAGTATTTTTCCATAAGAATTGCAAGGTCTATTTTACAGTGTGCGGTTTTGCGTGATGAAAAATAACTCCCTTACTATTAGCCAGAAAAGGACGTAATTCCTGGATTGCCAACTCTAAATTGTCTAATTGTTGATAATATCCAGAATTAATCATTTGGCCCAGGAAGCAGCTCAAAATAAATTATTCCTTTGCAATCCTACGTAACAGAAGGCACCACTTTCTCAGGATGCAAATTGGCTTTTGGATTCTGTACGCTCGTCTGCTAGTTTCCAAATGCATTTGCGTTGAACATTATTGTACAGAATCCATTTTTCATTGCCAGTCACAAGTCGATCCAAAAATAACTCTTTATTTAAATCGACAAAGCAAAGAAACAACTGCAGAAACTCGATTTAATTTGTTCGCTTCAGTAAATGCGACACTCATATATCGAGCTTTAAATGTACTCAATCTTTTTTAAATGTCGAAATGCTGTTGATCTGTCAATATTAAATCTCTCAATAATTTCTTCAGGGATGGGAAGTTACTTTTTCGTTACTTTATAGTTACTTGACCGTTACTTTTATTTTTTCATAATAACGATTTGATAATGAGAAATGAGTTAGCATTTTTTATTATGATAATAATAACGCTAGAGTTGGAGAACAATCACTTATAATATTTGTTGTCTAATGCATAATTGCAGTATTCGTTGAAAAAAGTAATTCGTTAGTTGACTGGTTAGGTAACTAGGGAAAGTAACTCAAAAAGTAACTCGATACTTTGATTCGTTACGTTAACGAGTAAAATTATATACAAGTTAGTATTTTTCAATGAGTAATGCATAATAATAACGAGTTAACTATCAAAAGTGATTATTCCAACCCTGGTCTTACCATTACTATTATGGAAAATTGTAACATTATTACCAAATTATAAAAAAGTATTATAAAAAGTAACGAGTAACGAGAAACGTTACTTACTGTAATTCGTTACTTTCCATTCCCTGAATTTCTTCTGCTCAAATTCGTGAATTATTTTGCATTAAATTGCTCACAATGTCATCATTTATGTCAGAAAGTCAGACAAACCTTGGCTGATCGTTAAGATAGAAATTACCGTATCTAAATTTTACAAATCATTTTAACAGTTAGAATTGTTAGTGCACGATCCTGAAAGATATCTGGAATGTTTGTCCAGTTCGAACTGTTACATCCTTCCGAAATTCATAAAGCATAATATGCTGTAAAATGCTACTCTCTTTCACTCATTTTCAAAATTTTTTTTCACAATGTAAATTCAACCAAAACAAGTCTTTCACTCAAATGACCATTAAATGTGTAAATGTTTTCATATATTTGCAATATGTATACGTAAAAATTAGTGGCGCTACCATATAATTCCTAGTGACATGCATTGGAATCGGGCATAAACCTTCAATCAATATTTTTTTGATAATATTTTATTTATATCATTTATTAGTTTTATTATTATAACCTATCAGTCCTACTTTAATATTATTTATTCTAATAAAATTTGCGGTGGTATGATTTAGAAAACTGATAAATTTTATAAACTTATCGATTTAAATATCTTTATAATAATTTCAGTCACGTATACTCGTATATACAAGGAATGTTATTTGATAATAAATCTTTTTCCATAATAATATAAATAAAGGTTCCGTATAATATTCTATTATTAGCTTACACAAATTGATAAAAAATTAACATCAGTTTCTGATTTTTTAAGTATTGTTAACACGCACAGAACAAGATGTAACTTGTTAAATTTTTTTGTCTATATTATTCATTTACTTCATATTTTTGTCATTAAATGTTACTTATATTAAGTAAAAGTTGTAAAATATCAACAAGGTACGAGCAATACGCATTGAGCAACTCTCCCCTAATAAATATTTTAAAAATGGATTATTTTTCTTTAAATTTTTTCAAATGCACAGTATAAGTATGTCTTCACAAAGTATGTCTTCTCTCCATTTCGTGTTTAATTTGTAAACTTTATATATATTTTCAAGAAAATCTATTTTAGCAATCCAATAGTAGATAGCATGTTATTGTACTGCCACTAAGCATAAAATCATTATTACAACGATATTCAATAACATGTAACGTTTTGAAATATGTCATATTTATTTGTTTGTTCATATGTAACACAACAATATGAACAAAATTTGACAAAGTATGATTTCAAAATAATGTTTTTAGAACACTTCAATGTTTCGAAAAAAATTGTATCAAATAATCTCTTTTTAAAATATTTATACAATATTATTTTTAAATATTTAAAAATATACATGAAATTAATATTTCTAAATGTTTTTTAAATGTTTCTTGCTGATTGGGCTATAACGTTGAAACCGGGGATATGCGAATATACGCGCTGAGATGAGAGCTAAGTTTGAAAGAAGCCATCAGCCCATGCAGGTGAAAAAAACGACGAAGGGCGACCGATCGGGTGGCGTCCCACCGCCCGGTAATAGATTATCGGCGATCGTTCCTCGCCGCAGGAAGAAACCGACGAAGAAAGAAGACGGCTTTGTGAGGTAGATGAGGTGGATGACGGAAACAAAAAATAAATTGATTATCCGTATCCAGCGGGATAATTTGTTTTCGCCTTTTCGCCCAAGATAGGGCTACCTCCGATCAATATCATTTAAATACGTCGATGTATAAACAGTGACTAAAAAACTGATAAACGTTGTTAATTCATTAGTTTTTTTTTTACCATCCACAAGACCGGCATGACGAAGCACACCAATGTGTTAAAATTTGGACAGCCAGTATCGTTTCGTGACTTTGAGAGATATCCGATGTTTCTTTTCCTTTTCACTTGCGAAATACAAAAAAAAAGTTCTAATTGCTCTACTTCCAGGAAAATAAAAACGATGCGCTGGCGCGTTGGGATGTAAGATGATTTACAGCAAGGAGGCTCACTCTCTCGGTTAAGGGTACATTCAAACCGGTTGGTACCCCTTGCTTTCATTCTCGAATTCCCGTTTATACGTGTGAGGTCACTCGGATGTAGTAAGGCTGGGTCGTTTATTTTGCCCTATAAATCTGTTGACTTTATGGTTTCTTAAATTATTGAAGATGTGTCCAACATTTATCAGTATTAAAGTGTGGTCAAGATGGCGCTATAAATACTTTGAAGCCGTCTGTGATCGATTTGTAAAATTCTTTATTGTCTTTAGTCAATCAAATGTTCCAAAGCATTTGTAACATCAAATTGACTGCACCCTAAAATGAATAAGAGAATTTAAAGGAATTGAAGGGAATACCTATAGTAATAATGAAAGAGTCATCTCAGTTAATCACACATAACAGACATAAAATGCTAATTAAATATTATTGAAACAATGCTAATAAGTACGAATCACATGATAATCTTCATGAAGCGATGATCTTAGAGATAATTGACAGATAACTTCGGAGATAATTGAGCGTATATCTAGAGATCTATTAAAGGATCTCTACGTATATCACATTACTTTTTTTGAATTTCAATTATTAATCAATGGTTTTACATGTATGATATGTAATATAAATGATTCGTAACAATAATGGATGCATCTGAATGAACCCAATGATAATAACATTACAAAAAAATTAGATTTTTTTTTAGACTCTCTCTCTCTCTCTCTCTCCCTCAAGCCGAAATCTTTTAAAGATTTCTCAAAGTGGCGGAGATAATAAACATCGAAGGTGCAACAGAGGTTGCACGATAACTGAAAAGTTTCCTAACACGCGAGTGCAACACACGCATCATGCAGCACGCGCGCGAGCACGCTCCGCTCGAGACCGCGCATCGCCGACGATTCATGCAGGTGAATCGAGGAAGCGAACGGAGAGTCTTTCGCGGCAAGGATGTGGAGGCTTATCGTGCCGATCGTATAAATTGCCGCATTCCGATAGAAATCGGGCGGTGTGGCCCGATTATCTCGTTCTTTCCCTCTTTCTCTTTCTTTCTCTTCCCCTTCCTCCGTTATCTCGCGAATCGCGGGCTCGCCTTCGCCCCGGATCGCGAAATGCAAATTGGCCAATTACGGGCGCACCGTGCACACCGTCGACACCGTGCACGCCGGTTTATCTCGTCTTTTGGATTTCTCAATTTACTGACCGAAACGCACGCCTAACTCTCGAGGAAAAGTAAGTGGGGATTTTGAAAAAAATAGTATTTTTCGTTATATTACAAGATTACGCGCGTATAAATAGTATGATATATACTTTTATTCGCAATTACAATTAAATAATGCGGAAAACAATAATATTTTTCTTTTTTGTATTTTTATTGTTCGAAAAATGTTACATATGTATTTATAATGAAAAAATTTAATTTCTACCTTTTTTGTAGAACTTTACAAGTTTTTTCTTCAAATTTTATTGCATTTTTCTTGAAATGGAATAAATGAGAGGAAGATTATCAACTTACTGACACACTTTGATTTAGATTATATTTCTTAAACACAGAAGCTAATAATAAAACTGTGGAAAAAAAGTGTCTGCTATCAGTTAACAGTTTTTATTATACTGCTTCACATTTTGCAATAACTAATGTTTTTGTAACATAACCAAAAATGAGCGTTTGAGAAATTGGGCCCCAAAATTATATAATCAGCAGTAATGGCAGAATTCAGACAAGTGATCCTGTAGTGAAAAATTAATTACAAATTGATAAAATAAGTAATAAAATATATTTTTGCCGGACCTCTCAAACTCACGTACACAGACAAAGAGTTAAGATTATTTTTTGTCGATTTATGCATATATCTTGAGATTATGCTGTTCTCCAAGAAATACAAATAATAACTTCTTCCTGTTGCTCATATTTTGAGAATATGCGTTTTTTCCTTCGCGAATGTAATGGATGCAAACGATAGCGCGACAATAAAAGTTAAGTTTAACATAAATTAAGTTACTAGATCTATAGTCTATTCTCATTAATAGAAAAATGCACCGGTTTACGCTGCACGGCAATTTTACGTATCAAACCATACTACGAGGAAAATATAGAAGAGAAAAATACAAACAAAGCTGTTTTAAGAAGCTGCAAACATATGAAATGATCTGACATTATATATAATATACTCACCATTATTTAAACTTTAAACTATGCTATTTGCAAAAGAAAATCGTGCAAATTTTATTTTCGCTTTATAAGAATTCGTTTTTAACAGATTTTATATAGAAAAAAGTTATGAATGTATGAGCTATGGATTTTTATTTCTTTAATTATTTATGCAGATCATGTTTTTATCAATATTAAAACAGTGCATTATTTAGTTTTCGAGAGATAAAAGGATGTCGCTTTAGTAATACTATATATCTCGGTATTAGGGACTTTCTACTATTAACAATGTTTTATACAAGCTTTAAATTTTAACAGACAAATACGTAAATAGTTTAAAAATTACTTTATTTGGACAATATGAATTTGCGTATCATATCGCTCGTTACAACCGACACTTTATTGTAATTTGAACGCTTACTTTGTAATTACACCGGTTGTTCGTAATTGCACGATACAATGAGCAATTGCGCGGCAACATGCAGGAAGGTCATAAGCAAAGTGGCACAATTTCCGGCTTTACTGTGGCACATTTATCATTAATCCGGCGAGAAATACACTTTAGGGGTTGCATTACACGTTTGGTGGAATCATAAATACTGATTGCTTGCACAGTTCACTGTAATTACGATACATCTGAGCCGATCTTCTTTCGAGGAAGCGTAATTACATCGCGCACATGCTGCATCGACACGTAAACTCTTGCTTAATGTTTTTTTTATTTCCCCGCGATGAAATCAATGCGATAATACGACAACATTGTACGATCGGTCCATCGATATGTAACACGTTCTATTATGCATTAATCACATTATACTTGTTAAACACAAGTCGTTTCATGTTATGTGTCATTGAGCATTTAGTACCAAAATTTCTAATCATTCAATTTTGAACATAATAATAATAATAATTAATTCATAATTATAATATATAATAATATACATAATACTGTTATTATTACATAAATATGTGACTTTATAATAATATATAGGAAAGAAACTAGTAATACACGGCCCCATTTACATTTTCTGTAATAACTTTGTTAATAATTAATATTTTACATTGAAAAATTAACAAACATTCGTCATTGTGTTGTTTAATTAATTCTAGTTCTTCTCAAAGTTATGAAATATTTATTACTATTTTTATATTTATAAAAATGTGATGACATATGTAACGAATCGAAGAGGAACAGGGAATATTGTGGCTCCTTCATAAAATAAAGATCTATCTAAGTTGGCAATCTAATCTTTATATCGAGCCCCTGCTTTCGATTCAATAAAAAAAAGTATCCAAGTTTGCAGTTTATCGTTTACAGATGGTATTTGTAATCTTCGTTTGACTGCTGTCAAACGATTAAAATCACTTTTTATGTTGTAAATCGCTAAAGATTACTAATGCTAACTGTTGATTAGTATTTATCAATGACACATTGGAATCACTTTTCATATACGGAGAATATATTGAATCGAAGAGGATTGATCGTGCCACATGTTGCGTCTTGCAAAACAACCTAAAATATTTGTATAAATAGATAAAAAGAGTTTTATATCGAAGTAAAAGGCTTTCAGTAATCCTAATGAATATTAACTTGTACTTTGTACAGATGACTCATGTTAAAGGAAACGAAAAGCAAAATGTAGCATTATTGTCCACTGTGTCGGTCTTAGAGCTCATTTTGCTTATCTTACAAAGAAAAGTATTGCAAAATTCGAAACAATGTTATAATTATATTGCGAAATGATACTGTAAAAACTATATTATCTGTTAGAAAATATTTTCTGGTTTGTTTTATGTTTCCAAAATTTTATTTGGTTTCTGTTTTAGTTTTTATTTAAAAAATACAATCCAAAAAACAAAGTTATATATCGGTATTGGCGATCTTCCTCCAATATACTTTGGAGGAACAAAAAAAGATTTAGATTTGCTTTCAATAAAAATGTTTCACAGGAACAATATACGTTTTCATGAGAACATTAATCAATTCAAAAATAATGATACAATTGGAAAACAATATTTAATCAATATTAATTCTAAATTTTACATAAAACGTATAATTGATTGCAATTGATAAATATTTATAATACATCAAACCGTTGGAATAGATGATTGCGTTCGCGATGCAAGGTCTATACAATTATACGAAACGTTTAAAGTGTACGGAAATTCTTACACATTCCATTTGCATATTACGATGAATTGTAACTTTTACTTTTGCGCACAAGACTTACGTATTTACTCGTTCGTAGACAGGTGCAGTTGAAATCCTCCGTAAACGATTATATCGTTAATTGCTCGAACAAACGTAATATAAAATTATCTTATCGCGACAATTGTCGACCTTCGGCCTCGAAGGAAATATGTGCGCCGAAGACGGAGAATTTCCAAGGGATAAATGACACATAGGAAAATTTTGCATTACGTAAAGTTATCAGAGCACGATTTTATGTTCGAACAATGCAAATCAACCTTGTATCGCCTGTATGCAATTCATATTAATGAAATAATTGGAAGAGTTAAATACCGGAAAATATTTAAAGGAAAGTGGAACAGTAGTAGAGAAATTAATGCAAAATGATTCTATTTAATCTCTAATTGAAGGATCTTTTATAAAGACTAAATAAGTTCATTTTTTTTTAATCTGGTGTTTTTGCGGCACAAAATTATTTTATCAGAAATGTTACATCGTGAACAATTTTGTTCTGCCAAAAATCAAACAGAAAACAAGAACTATAGATATAAATAGATAGTAAATATAAAAATTTCCAAGACTCAAATAAAAGTTGAGAGGTTTCCTATTTTATTTTTTTTAATAGAACTTTAAAATATTAATTAATGTTTAAAGCTCTGTTCTTATGCTTATTATATATAATATCTGGAGAAAAATTACCATATTTATACAAAGAAAAATATAAAATGGTTTTTTAAGAATAATTTGTAAAATTTTGTAAATAAAAAGTGAAAAAATTGTTATTTTATATTTTAAATATTATTTCCTTCTTCACCTTTATCATCATTAATGATATAAAAAATAAATTAATATTAATGTTATAAAAAAAGGTAAATATAAAATTATAGAATAAATTGACAATAAATATAAAATTCTGCAAAAACCAAAAGTCCAGAAGACTTTTTTTTCTTTTAAATAAATCTTCAAAATAATCAAAACCTCTTTTAATCAAAATTTAAACCCATTATGTCCAAAGAAAAATTATTATATTTGTACAATGAACGATTTGAAGATGAGAAGACTTTCTATTTCTTAAAAATTTAACTTTTTGGACTTGTTTGATTTAAAAAAAAAATTCTTTTAATTGTATCACAGATTTCAAGTTTTCACGTAAAACGTATTAGTGACTCGACTGTGTTCGTAAAAATTTAACTTTTTGGACTTGCTTGATTTAAAAAAAAAAAAATTCTTTCAATTGTATCACAGATTTCAAGTTTTCACGTAAAACGTATTAGTGACTCGATTGTGTTCGTAATTGCAGATAATAATTTATAGATGATTTGTGTAGTAACGTATGTTTAAATGAGTAATGTTTAAAAATGGAAAATAGATGTTTACGAAAATAAGTTATTTAGATTGAGAAATCAAAGCGATAGTTATATTGGGTCTTAAAATGTTAAATAATAAATACGTAGATTGTCATAATTATTAAAGTGTTGTAGATTGTGCAGTATGAATTATGCATTACTTAAAAACACGAACGTAATAGTATGTGGAGGATAAATGCAATGGGAAAATAACACATAAAATAATTATAGAAGGCATCTATAAGAAAAACAATTTATTCGATCAATATCTTCTTTAGTAATAATAAACATATTTTTGGTTTTACCGATTAACACGAATCGCTTGCTCATGCTCGCAAAATCTTTCTCTTATCACTATTGCGCTCTTTCTCTCACTCATTCTCAGACATATACATATACCCGCGCTTTTTTCTTTTCACGCTCGACGGACACATACCATACACGAATATCTGAAAGGTACCTACTTATTGATCTATCAATCGCGATTCTTCTCTACACATAATAGTTTACATAATCATAATATATATAT
>QKQZ01011421.1:0-14278 GCA_003595255.1 Solenopsis fugax | reverse complement strand
CTACATTCAAATTTTCACTTTCGCGACCGGGCTCACCGGCGAAAGTTCGAGAACATTCTCTTTGCTTTCAAAACTCAGGAGAGAAAGAGACGTACGTTACGTCCGCCATTTCGTTGAGAAACGTGTCGGTTCACGTTCCTTCCAGAACTTTCGTCAGGAGGGAAAGAGATATACGTTACGTCCGCCATTTTGTAGAGAAACGTGTCGGTTCACGTTCCTTCCAGAACTTTCGTAACCGGATTCAAAACGTAACCAATGGATGAAGAATATCTGAAAGGGCTTACCCTGTTCCAGTTGAAGGACAAGCTCGAAGAGTACGGCTTACCAGAGTCGTTCACCAGGTCAGATTGTATTGAAACGCTTCGTGCATATTATAAACAACGAGAGGTAGCTGAAACGCTATCTACAATGTCTAAGAATAACGGAAGAAAATTGCCTGTCAAAGAGAGTTCGACACGAATTACATTAACTGATGAACCAGAGGATTACACTGCACTTCGTCAACGATCTCAGGATCTAGAAAGGCAAGTTCAATTACTTACTTCAAAAGTAGAACTACTCTCTGCTTCTGTTGCAACTCAATCAAATTCTATACGAGCAGAGAATACTCAAACGCACCATTTAATACAGTCTCAATCTAAAGCTCTCTTGTCAGCCCAGACCTCACCAACGGGAGAGAGAAAAGAAATAATTAGTCGTCCAATTACACCACTAAGCCAAAACAGTGGGGCAGCATTTCCAGCTACGTATCAGTATGGAAGTACAATGCTGCAGCAGGGTCAACATTTACAGTATGGGCCAACACCTCGGATGACTTTAGCAACCATTCCACCGGCTCAAGCAATTACTTTGCTATCGTCACAGATACCTTCCTTTTCGGGATTGGAAGAAGAAGACATTGAGCTCTGGATTCGAAAAGTTGACAGGATGGCATCGTTTCATCAAGTCGATAGCAGTATCAAATTATTAGCAGCCACACGCAATCTGCATAAATTAGCAAGAGATTGGTTCGATCTGGAAAAAGGTTTGATTGCAGAATCATGGGATACATTTAAGAATGCTATTCTTCACCGATTCAAAAGACAAGTATCATTTACTGCAATTATGCAACGAGCTGAAGCATGCAAATGGAATTATCCTAAAGAAAGTTTCGCTGATTACGCTATGCGAAAACAAAAATTGATTCAACCATTACATTTGAATCAAACAGATACAATTAACCTTCTTATAGCTGGAATTACAAATTTCTCGATACGAGGAGTTGCTGCTTCCCTTAATACACATAGTGTAAACGATTTTCTAGAAAGAATGGATTCATTGCTAAAAGCATACGGAACAGTTACATTTAAAAAACTGTCTCCAACGGCTTTGAGAAGAGAAAAACTAAAGGAACCTTCTCCAACAACAATTGACTCACACCGGATGTCGCCACCAAAAGGGACGGAGGAATCCTGCGCATATTGCAAGGCTAAAGGACACAAAAAAGCTGAGTGTTGGAAGCTAAGGCGAAAAGAATCTTCAACGTTCAAAGCTAACCCCCCAATTTCTGTTGCCGCAACGGAAGAAAGAATGCCTACTACAGAAGATAGGAAAAAGGACACATCAAAAGTTGTCGCTAGTATTGCTGCTGATGAAGGACACACAGTTCAGATAAGCGAACCTTTAGTTAAAATAGTTTCAATAGACAATTTAGCTTGTGATCTAGATGCACTGATAGACACTGGTAGTCCTATTTCGTTCATTACAGAATCAACTTTTTATAGATATTTCAAACGATTTATTAACTTCAATAATACACATTCGAAAAGTTTTTATACAGTTAGTGATACAATTATCAACATAATAGGTTGCAAAGAAGTAGATATAAAATTATCTATTCTGTTAAATACGGCTATTAAAGTTTTACTTCATGTAATTAAAACTAGTAAATGGTCCACTCCAATAATACTTGGTCGTGACTTTTTGTCTAAAAATAATTTAAAATTACATTATTATCCTTCTGAAAATAATCAGAATAATAAATTATCTTTACTGTCTGAAGTTGCATCTGCAGATGTGTATATGGACACTATTCAAAATTCTTCATTTCTTTCTCTGGAAGATATAAAATCTGATTTCGGTCTTGAGACAGATATGAAAATTTTAAAAACAATAAATGAAGCTCATAATACTTACCTTGAGGGAAAAATTGAAGTCAAGGAATTACCACCAGTTTCGGTATAAAAGATACGTCCACGTACGCATATGCACCAAGAAAATTCGCATTGACCGAACGAATACAAGTTCGCGAAATAGTAGACAACTTGTTAGCGCGAAATATTATCAAAGAAAGCACATCGCCCTATTGTGCTCGCATTGTTTTAGTTCATAAACGCTCAGGAAAATTAAGACTTTGCGTTGATCTGCGTCCATTGAACGCAAGAGTGGTGAAACAAAAATACCCTTTCCCTTTGATAGAGAATTCTTTGTCTCAATTGGCAAATAAAAAAATATTTACTCTTTTAGATTTAAAGGAAAGTTTCTATTCAATTTCAATCCACCCAGAATCTACTAAATATTTTTCTTTCGCCACTCCAGACGGGCAATTTGAGTTCATCAAATTACCATTCGGTTATTCAGAATCACCCGCTGAATTCCAAAAAAGACTTTTGTTAATATTAAAACCACTCATTAGAGAGAATAAAATCTTAGTATACATTGATGATATTCTAATACCTTCAGAAACAATTGAACAAAATTTACAAGCTTTATACCAATGTTTGATATTATTAAAGACATACAATTTTGAGGTAAATTACGCTAAATGTAAATTTTTGAAAACCAAAGTTGAATACCTGGGGTACCTTGTCTCAAGTCAAGGGATCACGCTTAGCGATAGACATGTATTGGCTATCAAAAATTTTCCAAAACCTCGAAATACTCATGAACTACAACGCTTCCTTGGGCTGGTAAGCTATTTTCGAAAATTTATCTCCAACTTTGCCGAAATAGCAAAACCCTTGTACTCTCTTTTAAGGAAAAATGTAGAGTTTAAATTCGAGAATGATTGTCAAGCATCGTTTGATGAACTCAAAGGTGCTCTAATATCATACCTTATTTTACAACTGTATGATCCGAATAAAGAAACCGAATTGCACACTGACGCGAGTTCAGTAGCAATCGCAGCTATATTGTTACAGCGACAAGACAATGGTCAATTTGCGCCAATCGCTTACTTTAGTCAAGAAAATAACGTCGCGGAAACGAGATACCACTCCTATGAGCTTGAAATGCTCGCTGTCGTAAAATCAGTTGAAAGATTTCATATATATCTATACGGAATTNATGCTCGCTGTTGTAAAGTCAGTTGAAAGATTTCATATATATCTATATGGAATAAAATTCAAAATTATTACAGATTGCCATGCAGTAGTTTATGCAATAAATAAAGCAAACTTAAATCCGAGAATTGCAAGATGGACTATTCGTCTTCAATGTTATGATTTTGAAATCATTCACAGGCATGGAACTAAAATGAGTCATGTTGACGCGCTAAGCCGCAGCATTGCAGCANTGTTGACGCGTTAAGTCGCAGTATTGCAGCCGTAGAAACGATATCTCTAGAAAAGGAGTTGTATTATAGACAAATGACAGATCCACAAATTCAATCATTAGCCAATTCACTTGAAGAAAATGACAGCGAGAAATACGAGCTTATAGAAGGATTAGTATATCACAAATTTCCAGATAAAAGTCGCTTTTATATACCAGAATCAATGGTACCAAATATAATTAGAGTATATCACGATAATAACGCTCATTGTGGTGTTGAAAAAACAGTGCAAGGTATTATAGATACATATTGGTTTCCGTCCGTACGCAAACGAGTACAAATACATATAGACAATTGCCTAACTTGTTTGATAGCAAATTCTTCGACTAATGTCAAAGAAGGTCAAATGCAATTAGAAGAAACGTATCAACTTCCAATGCAATCTATGCATGCGGATCATTTCGGTCCACTCAAAGAAACCTCACAGGGTTACAAACATATTCTTGTTCTAGTCGACTCTTTTACGAGATTTACATGGCTTTATCCTACATGGTCAACTAGTTCCAAAGAAACCATCTTAAAGTTAAGTCAAGTATTTGATATTTTCGGTAACCCAAAGTTCTTAACTACTGATAGAGGTACATCTTTCACCTCCTTTGAATTCTCAGATTACATACAAAATAGAGGTATTAAACATCATTTGATAGCAGTAGCTGCTCCGTGGGCTAATGGTATTGTAGAGCGAATCAACAGATTTCTCAAATCTTCATTACGAAAAATAGTGGATGATCAATGCGAATGGGCAAATAAGCTCAATGAAGTGCAATATACGATTAACAATACATACCATTCCTCGATAAAATGTTCACCATCAAAACTCCTACTCGGTATTGAAAAACAAAATCAAGTTGACACTCCACTAATTCAATTCCTAAATAATCTAGCAAAGACTGATTTGAATTATTCAGAAATAGACCAACAACGATCAAAAAATAGAGACATAGCTAAACAAGCCACCGATACTTTAAAATTATATAATAAGACTTATTATGATAAAAGACATAAGAAACCGTCCACATATAAAGAAGGCGATTATATACTTATTCGTGATACTACTTCTAAGACAGGAGAGGACAAGAAGCTGAAGTCATTATATAAAGGTCCCTACGTAATAGCTAAAGTACTTAACAAAAATCGCTATGTAGTTCAAGATATACCTGGGTCTACAATTACACAGATTCCATATAATACTATACTCTCATCAGATAGAATGAAATATTGGATAAAACCTTTATCTAAATGATTTAATCTTTGGCTCCTTAACTTTTTCCTACTTTGCGTTTATTATTTAAAAGTTATGAATACTCACATTCGCTACTAAGTTTTATTACTATATATATATATTTATTTACATAATGTGTTACTTATTATCAAATATTATTGTAACTAAAGTTTTACGTTTAATTTTAAACTTTTTATTTTTTATTTTATTTTGTAACGTTCAGAGTCGAACGATACGCCAGGCTGGCCGAGCTGTAAGATATTGGCGGTAAACCAGCCATATTAATTGTAATTCCTTTTCCGGCCGCAAGAGGCGTCCGAGTATTACGCTAAAGAGGCAAGCGTCCTCATTGGACACAAGGTCCACGCGTCTACATTGTAAAGACCCGATTGGTCTATCACAGGGGCTTGCGCACACTCGCTCACACAAGAAAGAGAGAAGAGGGAGTAGTCAGTCGTCGTTGTGCAATCAGACAATAAACACTTATTCTTTTTCCGACTCGTAACATTCACCTGTGCATCCTCTATTTCCCTCACGGCTTCCTCACACATCCTGACAATTGCTTCCAGTAGCAGCCTTACAATATGCAATTGCTAGAATAAAATTATAATATATACTGGAAACTATTTGGGGGGGAATTACACCATATTTATTTTTATATATTATTAATTTGACAGTTGTCATAACTGTGAACATATAATTACTTCTTTTATATGGTTATGTGTAATTAATTTTCAGATATTTCTTTTAATTAACAAAACAGATTGTAAGGCTTAGGGACGGGAAAAGGTACAATTTCGGTTACGCTCCTGAAAGAGGGGAACCGGTATATTTTCAAAAGTAATGTCAGGAATAGGAGAAAAGAGGACAACGGGAGGCACCATGAGGGGACACGAGAATCAACGAGATGACTTAGAACACAACGTTTATTGACAACATTCAGTACATAGTATCGCGACTATAATTCGACTGAATCCGACGGACTGTATCCGATCTTAACGCGCGGTCGGCGCGCATTGGCTGCTTCGACGAACGCGGGAACAATGAATGCCGTCGTCAACTCGCTCGTGCTCAGGTAGCCCGTATGAGGCGCTGCTCTCGCATGGCACAGCCAATGGCAGGCGTCGGCTAGCGTTTAGCCAATAGTCGTAGTGGCGTGCTTTGGCGCCAAACATGGCGGAATATGAATACAGAATAGGAACTATCTAGGAGGATATCGGTGTTACCGCCGATATCTTACACAGATTGAGTTTTCAATATATTGTACAAGTCAATTTTATCAATTGTTAGTATTGTTTTATTGAAACGTATTTCAATATATTTTACAAAAATTGTATTTTTTTTTGTTTTTTATTTCACAATACGGAATAATTGCTATTTAGTTATTATCGCAGAAGTAAAAGAGCCTTAAATATTATGTATTACAAAAGTATATATATGAATTATATATATATATTAATTAATATATTAATAATATATATTAATTATCTAAGAAAATGCAATATTAAACTTTACATGTTAAATATTACTTAAATCTCGTGTAGAGGTCACGAGAATAGAGGTTCAAATAATGGCGCTTATCGTTTTGGCAGCCATCTTAGGAGGCTATTTCCGTTTCACGAGTTACTAGGAAACCTCCTTCCTGATTTTCTTACTTCTTTGGTATGGTCTAGAGACCCTCTAATGCGGGGTCTACAATGCAGTCGTTAAGATGTTACGACTCTGCGACGGACCAATCAAAGAAGAGAACATATGATTTTTTCTTCTTTGATTGGTCCGTCGCAGAGTCGTAACATCTTAACGACTGCATTGTAGACCCAGCATAATAAGAGTCGCGACACGAGGAGGCCACTTTTGATTGGTCCGACATGTTTTAACATTTCCCGCCTATATTTGAATACCTATATAGGTGTTTCTTCTAAATTTTAACAACATAATTAAAACTAAATATTGTAAAGATTAACAAATAGATTTTTTTATTACGAAATAATGTTTACCTCGCAGAGAAAAGAATTGGACGCTGTAGGCGTCCACTTTTTCACTTCATTTCCCCAATCACATCTTTCGCCTACATTTTTAATCCACAGAGCACATCGTTCTGTATTTCGGGGAAATGCATTCATGATATAGTTCTTGGCTGTCGAATTGTTGCAAAATAGTGATGCACAGCCAACCATTATTAATAATTTTTCAGCACAATATGTGTTCGATTCCATCAACCTAGATTAGATTTAGATTAGAGATGTGTATATTAGACAGAGAGATATATTTCCCTCTCTGTCATGGATTTTGTTAAAACTACTACCCTGCTTACAAAAGTCGACTCGTGTCGCGACTCTTATTAGAGGGTCTCTAGTATGGTCTATCTTAGGATTGGGTAATACCTAATAATTAAAAAATTAAAAATAAAGTTAAAAATATGATGTTTTAAACGATAAAAATCTAAATAACGAAAAAATTGTATAAATGGTAGCCTCAAGAATTTTTGAATTATGATAGCATGGTAATGATAATAATTAAATATCTCTTTTAAATAAATATAGCATAAGAAATTGAAGTTTAACATACAGTTGATGTTTCTGTATCTTTTTCCTGCTTGTTTGGAGAATTGGATCCAATAAAGGAGGGAGGTTAGGTTCGTTTTCAGGTACAGAAGATGAGGTTAATTTTGATAAATTGTCAATGATTTCCTTCTGTCGAGCTGCTTTTTTTCTTTTCAATCAGCCGCTGGGATATGGACGTTGTGACATAATCGATTATAGAATTGACTTTTATTTCTGTGGTGAAAATCTTAAAAAACTGTGACTAATATAAAACGACACTTTAAACGAAGAAATATTTTTTTTTCAACGCTATGTTATTATGCATATATTTTGTGATTATTCAGCTATTCAGTACATTTGCACATTTGCATCTTACACCATCTTTCAACCAACTTCGGAATTGTTAATTGTTATGACTAGTTAGAACGAAGTCAGGGGGTCGATCATGAAACTTTTTCCCTAGGGTGAAAACGTGAAAAGTGGAAATTTTACCATTGAAGTTAATGGAGAAATTTTTCACTTTTCACGTTCCCCCTAGGGAAAAAGTTTCATGATCGACCACCAGGAGAAACCCCGAAATCCATAGTGATTAGGCTGCATTTACATGAGTGCGTAAATGCGATATAGGAAATTACTAGATTTTGGCAATCCATGCGAATAGTCGAGTCACATTGTGAATGGCGCTTTAATTCAAAAATCCTAGATTTCAACCAATGAGAATTCAATTTCGGAGAAATAGATTTCAGCTAAGACAACTCTATTGGCTGAAATAAACAAAGCATAAAAACTGTGTGTGATTCTCAAGCGGAGACATGCAGTGCAACATGGCGCGCCGAGCGAAAACTTAAAATTCATATTAGCAATTATTTTTTATTTCATTATATTGGGAAAGTTTTTGTTTTGCTTTTACTTTTGGCTTAATAGTGGGGCCCTCTTTCACACGGGGCCCTGGGCCCGGGCCCATCGGGCCCATGCCTAAAGACGGCACTGATCAGAATCACTGCCTTATACCTGAGCCAGCAAATACAGAATATTGCAGCAACATTGCAACAATGTAAAAAAGCTTCTCAAGAAATGCATAACTTGTTTCAGAGCAGCGCCTCGAACTTCTAAAGCAATCATAGGCAACTTGCCGGCCTACAGAGTAACGCCATCAAAATCATTTGCGTCTACTGGTGTGGACTACTGTGGCCCAATGCATATTAAGTCCGGACAGCTTCGTACAGCCAAACTTGAGAAGGCATACATCGCTATATTTATCTGTTTTTCGACGAAGGCGGTCCACATAGAGCTGGTGAGCAGCCCAACAACCGAAGTTTTTCTAAACGCACTCAAGAGATTTATCGCTCGTCGAGGGAAGGTAATGCACATATATTCCGACAATGGGACAAATTTCCAAGGAGCTCTATCGAATACTGCTTATCGATAACAAATCTCATCAGGATAAAATTGAACAACTATTAAAAGAAGATTACATCGAGTGCTACGTATGCGACGAAGGAGGCTCTGACGCGGCCCTTTTGTCATCAGTCTTCGCCGCGTTCGCGAGAAAGTAACATCTCGAGTGAATGAGTGAGTTCTTTTGCGTGAAATATTGAACTCTAACAAGGAGATGCACGAGGAAGCCATCCTCCTAGAGGACGATGAGGACGAGAAGGTTAAAAAGTGCATGATAATATCTTTTTTTTACACACGATGAGGAGGTGGAGGAGAAGGAGGAGGTTAAAGAGGAGCATGACTATGATATCTACTTTAGTTCTTCTCCGCCACTTCCTCCTTCTCCATATCTCCGAGGTCAAGCACGAGGAATTGGTATGAAAAAATATACGACTTTTGTT
The DNA here is from genome assembly GCA_003595255.1 of Solenopsis fugax. NCBI lineage: Eukaryota > Metazoa > Arthropoda > Insecta > Hymenoptera > Formicidae > Solenopsis > Solenopsis fugax. The sequence goes on along the minus strand of QKQZ01011421.1, from coordinate 5,083 downwards.
CATCTGTGTCGAGTAATTTTTCGATAACAGTCGTTATCGAAAAGCGTGCGGGCGGCGGCGGCGGCGGTGCTTCCCTGTACATGACGTCACCCCTCCGCATACTCCCCTCGCATTTATATTTCCTTCCGCACACCCGACTCCCCTTGTTGCCCCATAACTTAGAACCGGCATTGTACCTCTACTTTCATATTTTCTCCTAGCACACAAATTTTATTTTTTACACGTTGTATATCACCGTTTGACAGTTTGCGGTAACCTCACTAGACAAAAGTAATTCTCATCTCTCATTATAGTTGTACGTTCCGAAATTCATCGGAAAAGAAGTGTTGCAACTATATTGTCTACCACTGTATGTATGTACAATGTTTTGAAGAAGCAGGTTTTGTCAAAGATTAAGTTCGAGAAGGTGGGCCTACAACAGCGACAAATCCTAATAAAGCATTAAATGTTACGCAATCTTTTGTAGAAAATCCGCGTAATTCACTTCTAAAAATTGTACAACAACATGATATCCTATGTCAGTCCGAAAAATTCTAAGAAAAAAGAAATCCCATCCATACAAAATCTATTTTACTGGCTTCAAAATACTTTTTAGCTGTGTGACGGTTTGTCTAACTACAGGCTTTATTCTACTACTGAGCGATTTATCGGGTTGCCTATCTTTGAGTCTTATTTCTTCTACGTTAAATGCTCCTATCGTTTTTCAATCATCAAAATCTTCGCTATCTGCGGTATAATAATTTTCATCTGAACTATCATCCCTACCATCGCTTTTACTATTTTGTTTCGCGGAAATAGAGATAATTGATTTTCTTTTATACGGTAATTTTGATCTTTGGCGATCATCTATACGTTTATCGCTTTTACTCGCGTTACTATTACTATTTCTGTCGGGTTTATTACTCACGGCTTTATGTTTTAAATTTTCTTCATCGCTACTAGTTGCTTCGCGAATTTTAACACCTTCTTTCTCACGATATTCGTTCGGTCATAAATCATAGTTACCATAATTCCTACGCGCTCGTATTTCTACACTGTTATCGCGTCTCTGGCTACGATTGTTTTCCGGCGGTGATCGCAAGTTGTCTATTAGGAGTTTCAGCTCTTCGCTGATATCTCTCTAAACTCTTGAAATTATTATAATTTCTACTGAAAATATTTCTATAACTATTATTGTCATTATTATTTTTAAATCGTGCTTCTAGCTCGATTCGCACTTCTATAATTATTATATGAATTATCGCGTCTGAAATTATTATTTATCGGTTTTCTTCTAGACGGATTCGAGTTCCTCGCTATCCGAAAATTTTCTCTACGAACATCAGGTTCGCTTTTGCGTATTATATTCGCTTCTTCTATCGAATCTAATAATTTAATCATTTCTTTTATACTTTTCGCGGTTGTTGGTCTAATTTCCCTTGAAACCTCTTCTGGAAAATGATCTCTCATCATGTTCATAATATCGTTATCATTTAATGATGATTCGAGGAATTTGGCTTTCTGCGATAGTGCCATCACGTATTTGTATTCTGACATCGCGTCATTCCTAGATGCCTTGTATTTCCTTACAAATAATTGTTTTCGAAATGCGATTTGTATTTCGGTGCTCCAGTATCTTTCTTTAAATTCTCACTTCGCATCAGCATTTCAAAATTTTGAGTCTGAATCCAGATCTGCGCACGATCTCTCATGGATTGATAAAAGAAATGTAATTGATCTTTCGCGCTTACTTTTTCATACTCCGCTTTGCCTTCGAATTTTTTAAGAAATTACATCGTTTTGTTTATCCTCTCTACCTATGTAAAATATCTTTTCGAATGGATTCTTCAACCATTCGCCTCTCGGTAATTTAATCCCTGGAGGATCTGTAGGTGTTCCACCACCTCCTCCGCCTGAACTTCTAACTCTAATGGCTTCATTGCAACTTTCTATCTCTATTCTATCTTTATTCATACTATCTAGCAATTGTGCACCCGTTATATTTACATATACCGGTTTATATTCATTTTCTAACATTTTCGGTGTTACTAGCATTCACACCTATAGTTTCCACTGTATGCGGTAAACTAAATTCACCTAAGTCCGTTACGCTCGGTAAATTAGCATTGTTTCGTCTACTTGCACAGCTAATTTCGTTATCGCGGTTTTTTCGTGTTATCTCGCTATTACGATTTTGTTTTAGCTCGTCAATATTTCTCGACATCATTTCCAATGCTATCGTTATTTTATTAAACGCGTCCTCATAAGTAGTGAAGAAGAACGGTAGTTCCAACTTACGGCGCGCCCAGGGGGTGGGACGTGTGGGGGGATCGTCCGTGATAGTGGCGGGGTAAGGTGGAAGGGCGGGAATAGGTATGTGTTCCTTCTAGTACACTAAGAGTGTGTGAGTCACACCGATAGAGAGTGTGTGAGTGCTCGCGTGGTAGGGAGGTGACCGCACGAGTGATGATTAAGACGATGGTGATTAATCCTCTGGTGGGCGCACTTGTCGTTGCGCGTAGATAGAATGATTGATGTATTATTTATTATTTGCATATATTTTTATCGATATCGTTACGATTTTTCTCGCGTGATTTATGTCGTCTATACTTACGCATCTCGTTAGATGGTGACGATTCGCTGCGTACTGGGTGTGTTTCGATCGTTTGCGTACGATTTAGGTAAGGTATCGATTTATTGGCGATCACTTGCGTAACTTTCTTCTCTCGTTGCGATTTATTTTTATTTCTTTAAATGATTTATGTCGTCCGGTCGACGACGCAACCCTTCTTAGATGGTGACGAGTCGCGCGCGTTTTATCGCGCGTCGGAAGTGCGACTGTCGCCGGGTGCGGTTCGAGGAGAGACGAAAATAGAGATAATCGCGATATTGTTTATCTCTTTGTTGCATTGAATCGTAGGGAGGTGATATATAAGATGCGTTGTCGTCGAGTTCTATTACATTATGTCGCGAAGTATTGATGTGAATAAAATGACGAGTTTGGACAGTGATATCGCGCCTTTCGTGGATACGGAGTTTGCTTCACCGGCGTAAACGGAACAACTTATGATGGAGGCTGAGAATGCGCTTATTTTTTCCGCATTGGATATATTTGAAGAACTATGGGATCCGAAAATGGCTGCGCTTCGAAATATGAGACGTTTGTTGGGACGTTCGTCGCGTCCTATTTGATGATGCATGGCAAGATCGATGAGAACTCGCGTCGTATGAGAGAAGGTAGAAAAATCAAGGATAAAGTGGTATTGTTGAAACAAGAGATGAAGCGCTCAATCTTGCCGAATACTCTTTTTACCTTTTCCGAATTCGATCGTTTATCGTCGAGCATGGTTTGATGGGTTCTTTGGACGAGCATATAGTAAAGGAACGTACGTTTTACGAGTGGGTGGAGGAGTATAAGAAGTATTGGGGGGATCGAGACAATGCGCGTGAGGAAGTACCTACGTCACCAGATGTTGCATCCGTATCCGGTAGTAGAAAGAAAAAGAGAGTGCGAACTCCTAAATCGAACAAGGATAATGCTAACGCTGATGAGGATCACGCAGCGGAGAGCGTTGCGGAAGATGGCAACGCAATAGGGGGTATCGACTCGCTCTTCAATTTTTCACCGAAGAAGGGAATCGAGCAGTTCATTACCAAAGTTAATCGTAATCGGTGTTATATCGCTCGCTCGTTGGGGGCAAACCGGACGACGTTTGATATGTATTGATGTGTACGATGTTAAGGATATCGCTGATAAGCATAGGCGTTATTGGTGGAAGAATGCTCGAGTGAGATCTCAATTTCTCACCGGTAACTCGAGTGAGGATGGAAAATTGCGTATGGTAGAGTGCTGGATATGGCTGCTGATCAGTTGAAAAAGTCACCAGGCTTAATGATCGAGGTGCGTAATGCTGCTTAGAAGTAAGAAAAAAAAATGTATTTCATATAACGTTGTTACAACAGTGATTAAATAGCGTATGTTTTTATAAATAGCGCAGCAGCGGTTTCGTCAGTGAGGTGATAGAGGATACCTTGGAGATTCTAACAGTATACATATTTGCGCGACTAATGATAAATAACAAAAAAAATAACTAATAAAAAGTATAATTGCTTTGAGATATAATAATGTATGAAATAAAAAAAAACGAGTCATACGCCTTTGTCTATCTCGGTGAATGCGATAGATATCGCGATGGATGTAGATTTCCGCATGTAGAGTTGCACTTGCAGTTTTTTTGCATCGTTGGTTATATGCGTTAAAGTCGCGAATCAGTTCGGTTGTGATAGGTTTTGTGTAGTATTTCGATAAACGTTTTGTAAAAAAAAAAATAGTATGGATAGTTTAAGAAGTACGCTATTGTTAGCCGATTTTATGGAAGGATATCCAAGAATTATCGGAGACGAGTATTCGTCAGACGGGGTGAGTGTAATATGTAGAAATATAAATTTTTAGAGATTTTAATAATATTATATATATATTTTTTTTTAGTTGTTTCGACGCATGAATGTCGATTCCGTACGACGAGTCGCATTGTCTCCAATGGTATCGACGTTGGTCAGCGAACTACCTAGTCAGGTACGATATTTGTAGTAATCGGTAAATTTTTGTGTAAATAATTTCCTAATCGATATTCTTTTTTTTTAGCGAGTAATTCCAGGAAGTTTACGCTAAGTCGGAAGTATATGCATCAAAGATATGAAGAGGGTCACCAGAGGAACAATTAGTTCGGGGACCGGGACGGCTCGGTGGCCGTCATCGGTGGCAACTGTCCGCGGGCCCCCCCCATAACTCTACTTGAGAGGGGGAGGGCTGCGTGGCGGTGAGATGGGGCGAGGTCACGGTGGTGGGGGTGTATATCCCTCCGAGCCGTGGCCTCCCCCAATTCAAGGACGTGCTGGCTGGGATCGGGACTGTTGTGGACCGATTCCGGGCCGTCCCTGTGATCATTGCTGGGGACTTTAACGCCAAATCGGTGGAATGGGGGTCCCCGGCGACGTGTCACAGGGGTGAGGAGTTGGGGAGGTGGGCGCTGGAGTTGGACCTGAGTGTGCTCAACTCCGGCGCCGTGGACACATGCGTGAGGCACAATGGGGGGTCGATAGT
>QKQZ01011412.1:0-10740 GCA_003595255.1 Solenopsis fugax | reverse complement strand
ATATATATATATATACATACATACATATATACATACATACATATATATCTGTTCTTTACCTTTAGAACAGCAGCTGTTCCTATGAACGCCTCTTGCTCATTACACGGTAATGGAAAAGGCACTAATTATAAAACTGGCTCAAGTAAGTAAACAAGCAATCTGTAGTGCTTGTTCAATTGTCAATGAGGTTTAATTATTTACTTATTTATCAATTGATTACTCAGAGAGGATGGCTTATGAAGTATTTTTGGGTGGGTCTTGTAATCCAACTACGTGGAGGTCAGACATAGCGATACCAACTCTTCAGAGCCTTGGCATTACTTATTATAATCCTGTAAGTATTTTGCCTTCATTGTGTGTTTTTTCTTATAATTGCACGCATGCGAGATATTACAATAAATGGATTATGTATTGCAGCAAGTGTCACAGTGGGGCCCGGAATTGATAGCCCAAGAATATGAGGCAAAGCAGACGGCGCGAGTTCTGTTCTTCGTCATTGACAACCAGACGCGCAACAGTGCGGGCATCATCGAGGCAGCTCAACTGGCAGCTACACGTAGCGAGTCTTTGGTTCTTGTTATTTATCCATATCGTCAGGGACAGACTATACTCGGGGAGGCCGTTTCCATGCAGTATGTTTTGTACGATTAGTCAATTTAATACATTATTAGATTGCTACAATTTTCCTCTTATACCTTATTCTTTAGAGAATATTATGACTTGATGAACGGTTTATTAGTACTTCAGTACCTAATGGAAAGACAAAGGATACCAATATTCGAGAGCGTGTCAGTTGCTCTTCATTGTACGTCCAAGGTAATGGGTTTTAATAAAAAGTTCTACAAAAAAAGATAATACAGTTCAACAAAAAAATAACTTTTTCGAATACCAGAATGAGATTCGTTTCTGATAGTTTTTAAATACTAAATACGAATTCGATTTGTAAATTGCTCTATCATATCGCAATTTTGAAAAATTTGCAATTGAAGAACAGAAAAGAGCTGTTTTGGCATTATAACCATAATATGTGACATACTGGAGAAGTTTTGTTGCAATCAGAATTAAGTAATGTTTTCAGCCTTTTAGCCCAAAAAACTACGGGAAATAATCTCGTTCTGATATTTTTTTTATTGAACCGTTTAATTAAAGTCGACTGCAACTGTAAGATTCACTCTGAATATGTGTATATGTATACACACATACAGACTGAATTTTAAGATTACAGTCGGTAAGTCGTCTCTAAAACGTTGGGACAAATATTAAAATTCACCCTATATACAAGGTAAGTTTTAATTCTTGTGTCAACATTTTATGTGTTTGTGTGTGGATGTGTGTGTATATATACATATACATACACGTGTTATGCATACATAGATGTTACGCGAAGAGATCAACGTGCAGGATTGCATGAACACCGAGGATGGCATCAGGCCTATAAGAATCTCGCTTACTCAGAATGGAACGGATACAACGTAAGTTTCTATTCAATATAATCGCTTATTTAAATTATATGATATCAGGTTTGAAAACATTATCTTAAAAAATAACACGTTACCATTACTTTTTGTGAAAAATAACTTGTTATCGATTTTACAAAATAACATGTTATTATCGTTATTGGAAAAATAATAGTTCGTTACGTTTTCGTTATTATTTTGTAATGCTATAATACGTCATAAGATTTTTAAGTTACATTTAACATTAATTACATCAATGTTAACATTGATATAATCAATGTTGTTATAAATGTAATAAATATTAAAACTTGAAATTCAAAGCTATTTTGTAAAATAGAGCAAGCTTTTTCTTAAATGAAATTTAATAATTTTTCTAATTTTTTACTTTTTAATATACTTATTTTTACAAGAATTTAGACTTTGTAAAAATATCAGAAATAATACGTGAAAATTTTCAAATGATTTATAAAAGATTTTATTTACATGACAGAAAATTGCGGGAAATTTTCAAATCTATGGACGTTAATGATAGTGGCACAGTAAAGTTAGGAGAAGTATGTACGTCTTATCAACATCAAGTATTTTGAAAATATTCGTGAAACTAACGCGATCTTCTTCATTTCCAGGCTTGGATGACGTTACAATCGAGCACAATGTATAATAATGTGTCTCTTTCGGATCTGCTCAATACGGTGAATAAGTCCGGTAAAGTTCTCGCGTATAATATTTTTGTAGCGTTAAACAGATTCTTGTTTGTCGACATTTGAAAAATTAAAGTGCGGTATGTTTGCCGACGCAGAAATCTACAAGACGTTGATAGACGGATTTTCGGCAAAAGGTGATCTGACCGAACTACGAATCAATTTCGAGCAGTTTTGTGTTCTCGCCAGCGAGTCGTCATGGACACGGACGAAGAGCAATGGCGTCTCTTGCGAAAGTGAGATACCTTCAGTATGGAATATATTATATAGGAAGACTTCAAATTTCTTGCGCCGAGTTATCGTACATCCTTTTAATCGCTTCCTAGGTATTTCTGATTTTCAACAATTTCCCATGATCTTCAATCCCTGGCAAAAATTTTTCTTATCGTAATATTTATATAAAAAAATTTTTATATTTTAAAGGCTTTTATATTTGTAAGGCTTTCTGCAAAAATATCTTAATTTTTTTCAAATTTTTTAAGTTTTCTTCAGAAATTAGGAATGAGAAATTAAGAATATGAAAATTTATAGGATAACTCCGGTATATACTGCAAACTTAATTTATTAAATTTAGAAAGATATTAGACCGTTAATGTATAAATGTAAATTGAACTGAAAAGCCTACGGTCGTAGCTGGATCTTATTGCTATATTTTTTACTTGTGTGATTTTATATACATTTTTCAGGGGGAATGGGTTTTATATTTGGATGCAAGTCGGCATCAAACGTTATTAAATTGATTTTCAATTTAATTATTGTGATATTATTTATTCTTATTCGCCTTACGGCTGTGTTATGAACGGAAAACCAATTCGGCGCACAATCAGGTGAATTTGAAAAATGTATGTAAAATCACACAAGTAAAAAATATAAAGCAATAAGATCCAGCTGCGACCGTAGAAGGCTTTTCAGTTCAATTTACATTTTAATTTATTAAGTATTATAGAATATAGCAATAAAAATTTCATACTATTTACTACTATAAAAAAATTAGAAATGCAAAATATTTCTTATATTCGAAAAAACTTCAAAAAACCCTTATATTTTTGTCATATATCCCATAGGGATGAGATATAGTCACTTATATGTGGAATATATAGCGCATAGATAATTTACAAATAATATTTGTAAATAAGACATAAAACGATATAACTTTTAAAATGTGTTTATAAAGTTTAGGAAATAAATACATGAAATAGTGCAATATTAAGAAGTTAATACGTGCATTCTGTATGCATTTTACTCTGTACAAATTCTACCTCCACACGCACATATACTCACAGTGTCTGTACTGCGACATTAATCCGTGCGTTAAAAATTTATATCTCAAACAGTTGAGATATATGAGACATCAAACGGAACAAAGGATACAAGAGTTAAGCACTTCTATTTTATTATACTCCCTCTTTTACTATTCTTTTATATTTATGTATTACGAAATATCCGCTAAGCCTTTTACACTACCTACAATAATTATTTTATGTAGGTTACGATACATAATTGGACTATTTACTACGTCGACAAATCGATTTAATTCACCATAGTTTCGTTAATATTAACAATAAAAAACTAAAATCACAATGTAATACAACAAAGGAATATAACAGAGTAATTGCATGTAAATTACTCTCACTTCTCCTATTTTTTCTGATTACTGCACCGTAAATCTTGGTGCAACGTAAGTACCGGAGTTATCTTATATGAAGACTTACAAAAATGAAGACTTTTTATATCGTTTTATATTTTTCAGATTTTATAAATTTCTTTAGAAGTTAAAAATGAAAAATTCTTAGAATATATATCAGAATTCAGAATTCATATATTCTTAGAATATATCAGAATTCATATGAAGTTTTTTAGGGGTTTTTTTCCGAACGATATTAATTTGGCTAATTTTATTTCTAGATATTGGCAGCTCCTTAACTAAACCGAGAAGTGTTGCGAACTCATATGTCATACATAATCAGTAATAATCTATAATATAAATAACTCAACTATTCCCTGATGAAAATTGTTTTTAGAACTTATATACAAATTGGAACACTTCAGAAATATTGAAAAAAATTTTTTCTCAGAATTGTTCATGTATGCAAATTCTGAAATATTCTAAGAGTCATATAAATATTTGAGAATCTTTCAAAAATGTAATAGAATTATATACAAATTTTGAAAAATCATGGAAAATTTGGAAAGAAATTTTTACCAGGATTCTAAAATAATTTTTCAAAATTTTTACGTAAGTTTCAGTATTTTTCTATACATTTTTATAATTTTTTAGAAAATTTCTTATATTTTTATCTTAAAATAAAAAATATATATATACATATATATTGTATATATAATGGAATTTTTTTTTTAAACTTGTACAATTGAACACTTTTCAGAAATCTTGAGAAAATCTACATTTTTTCTCAGAATTCTATAGAAACAAGAATTCAATTGTATAAACGTTCTAAAAATATTTCCATTAGGGGGAATGGTTATTACTGATTATGACGTATGACATATGGACTGGAACACTTCTCGGTTTAGTTAAGGAACTGCCAACATTTAGAAAAAAATTAACTAAATGCTGAACTAACGTCATTTGGAATATATCTTAGAAAAAATTTTCATATTTTTTTATAATTGCTCTGAAAGATTTCCTTTTTCTGATGTAATCGGATCGAACGAACAGTACGTACGCGACACTGCCATGACGAATTTTCATTTCTCGCAATTAAAAAATACAGGATAAAACAAGCATAGCATTATAATATTTATTACTATTTTAACGAAATGAAAAGAATGTTTTGAAAGTAAACCCCTAAAAGTGGGGCTTATCATACTATTAAATACCGATATTTGTGTTTAATATAGTATTTAATGTATAATATTATACTGCTAAAACACTTTATTTTATTTCGAAGTCCCTAAAATTGGATTCCAAAATAAAGTACTTTGATAGTATAATATATCAAATATTATATTAGGCATAAATATCTTTATTTAATAATTCATGTTGGTCTAAATATCTCTATTTTAATATTTTAGATATTAATCTGAAAAAATCTTAAAAATATTCAGACTTTAAAAGTGTTGCAATTTACACAAAAAAATCTGAAATATAAAAAAAAATTATAGGATTTATAAATAAATTCTAAAAAATTACATGAAAAATTCTCAGAAAAATTTTTATCACAGGGATCTATTCACTGTTTACTCACTTCTTGCCTGACTCTTCCATTTTTCTCACTCTTCCCAAATTTGAGCACTTGATTTCATATATATTTTCGTAGAGCAGGTCAAAAGCGGAGCTTTCACTGAGCGCTATCAAGATTTAAACCTTTTCAGATTGGACTAATTCCTTTGTACAAGAGTTCGAGAAGAGGGACATTTATGTTGGCGTAGTCAGTAAAGATCTGTTTTGGTTAGAATCTTCGGCAGCACCGTTGATAGAGTGAGTATATTAATAGCTCAATGTTAACAGTATTAGCGAGAAAAACTGGGAAAAATCGGAAATTTTAGGGAATTTTTTTTTAATCCTTGAAAATTATGGATTTTACAGATAGTCAAGAAAATTTTTGGAATTTTTCTTTTAAATTTAAGTTCTGTCTCTCTGACAAATTTGATGAATTTTTTTTGTTGCTAAAGCAATGTGTCAGCACAATCAATTAGTAATAAAAACAGCATATACATTCGCGTGAAGTCTCACGAAACTCGTAAATTTTTATGAAAAAATCAGTGACTTTTATTATATAAATCAATAAACAAATCAAGTGCTAATTAGTACTTCAAGAAATAATGAAAATAAATCGAAAATATATATTACAGAATTTAGAAGCCGGTCGTTCACAAGAAAGAAGTTATCTTAAAAAATTAGGTCGGACAAATTTGGTACTAAAAAATTCAGCTCTGTCTCTCCATTCATTTTTTTTATCGCTAATACGAAATAAGATAAGCGTCGCAATGTTTCAAACTGTAAAGAAATTTTATAACTCACCGGACAGATGCGCAGCAGCGGAGTTGTAACACAGCTACATTAATCTGTAAAGTACATATAAATCTAAATTATAATAGCGTCACATAATAATAGTCACATTTACTTTAATTTTGAAAGTAACGCAGTGAGAAATAAATTATTAACTTGACTAAATTTTTTAAATTAAAAATAAATTTCTTTAATTTAAGTATTTATAAACGAGGTAGGCTCCAGGAAATAAATTAAATGTAGAGATCTTTTATGCCAGTTAAGAGCCAAACACAAGGTCTTCGCGTGTAAGAATCCTTATATTCGTAATAATTTATATAAACATTACAAACGTTTCAGTCCCAAGTTTTTGGACCATCCCTCAGTGTATCACATAAATATTTCAACGGTAATAATCTGTTGAATTATCACGCTAGTTGTTCGTTTTTAACAAATGCTCCATACTCCAATCGTTATCCAAGTATCTACAATTGGTAGAACGGTACAAAGTGTGCGAAGTTGACTGTGCGGAGCATAAGAAACTACTCGAGGTGAGGATGGTCCAAAAGCTTAGGACCGAAACGTTTGTAATGTTTATGTAAATTATTACGAAGAATATAATGATTCTCACACGCGAAGACCTTGTGTTTGGCTCTTAACTGGCATAAAAGATATACATTTAATTTAAGTATTTAAATTTCTTCCGTAATATCAAGCGTTTATATATTTAACTTAATACATAAATATTTGAAACAAAGAAATTCAATCAAGTTGGAAAATTTAGTCAAGTTAACAATTTTTTTCTAAGTACGGGTAATGTATAAATAATGTTACTTACCACAGGGTTGTTCCGCCGTTGCCCAATGCCCCTCGAGCCTCCGCCTCCTCTCAGATCTCGTCAATGCACAACACTCGCGAATGAGAGATCAATTACGATCGCGCGCTAATTATCCAAGCAACGCGCGACACTTTGTTGACGGAATTTCCGGCGAAGTGATATCACGTAGCGAAAGGGACACACGACTGCGCGAAGTTATGATCCAGAATGCGTAGATCGATATTCCGTCGAAACGTTTATTTCACTGTCGCATACGGAAACTCGGAAGTAGTTGCGTGTATGTACAAACACAAACCGTTCGACATCGATGATAGCATGCAAGCTAGTGCGCGATGCGTTGGAGCTCGCGGTAATTCGCGCGGGGTGAATTGATCTTGACTTTTACTTCGTCCCGCAAGAACAACACGCGCGTCTCAGAACGATTTCGCTGTCTCGTCCGAATATTTATCTCGCTGCAAGTTACTCACGAAAACTCGTAGTGTAAAAAGAACTCCGTTCGCGACATCGATGACGTCACGCGAAGGGGTACGTGTACGAACGGCACGAACGTTGCCACGGACGAAGCTCGCGGCGAAAGTGCCGCGAAAGAGGCTCGATGTCGCCAACTTCGCACCAATTAACTTGAACTTTAGTCTACAGTAGACGACGTCAAGTTAATGACTGCTTCCGCTGCTTTTCAAACATTTATAGTAAGAGATTAGCTAAAGATTATTTTTTTATATTAGAAATATGTATTAACCCAATAAACGGAAATGGATTTAAATGGATTGAAAATTTGTAATCCGTTTTAATTGATTTGAATACATTTTGGATTAAAGAATAGTAATTAAGTTGTTTCAATTCTATGTTATAAATTAAAATAAATTGCGTGACCCGCGAAAACCTTTTTTGGATTGAAAGAATAGAAATCACGTCATTTCAATCCTGTTTTATAGGTTAAAATGGATTGAAGGAATTCTTAAACTTTAATTACATTGAAACAAATTTAAAAAATCAAGAATTTAGATTTGGACACTCAACTAAATTTGGATATTGACCACAGTTAACGATCTAGTAATAGATATCTGTGGTCAAAACCAAATTCTATATTTCCCGTGAGCTAGTTCTATGTATTGCGCACGATTGTTATGTGGCGTTAAGGCGATGCTGGAGTCGTCTGTATACGCGGAGCAAAAAATCTTTATTGAAGACACGGATTGAAAAATCCTCTTACAGAATCAAAGTACAGATAATAACGGAGGCCGATGCACAAAATTTGATATGAAAAACGAAAAAAAAATTATAAAAATATAGTTATGTTAGTCAACATTTGCTATACATAGAAATTTGAGACTTTGTACAGTGCGTTGCATTGATGCCTGGGGTTCGATTTTAGGGACCACGTTTCTTTCTTAGTTATTTTTACGTTCATGACAGAATGCTGCCTCGTGATTGTTGACGTAACATTCGATCATGAACGTAAAAATAACTAAAAAAAAACGTGGTTCCTAAAATCGAACCCCAAGCATCAATGCAACGCACTGTACGTACAAAATAAGCGTGGTTCGGCCTCGGAATTACAACAAAGAACAATACTGTATTTTTAAAATGAGGCTAGAAGCTTTAGTATAAGAGAATTTCTGTTTCGGGAATTTCATGTATAAATTGACGTGCGGAAGCAGTTTGAATAGTAACAGCAATAGTTGTGTAACATAGTAGTTGAGAGATCTTGCATTAGATGGCGTTAAAGTCGAAAAACAAGGACAGATGAGTACGTTTGACAAAGAGAGCGAGCCTAGTCCTCTTACTCTTCGTCCCGCACGTGCTCGTGTGCGATCGCGAATCGCTTGACTCTCCGTCGAAAAAAAAAACTGTAGTACCGATGTCGAGTGAGTTCTACTCTATGCATTGCCTTAAGCTCATATAATTTCTTTTTAGTATTTTTTCAAATTTAATATTCAAAACTTAAGTGGCTTTTCTTTGTAAGGAACATTAAAAGATATAATAAAATGAATTTATTTCAAAGTTGCATTAAAAAATTTTCTAATTCTATTTGATTAAATAGGATTCCTGGAAAATCCGAGAATTCTCAGAGTTTCTTTTACAAAATTTGAGCAAAAACAATCCTGGATAATCACATCTTGCCAAATTAAACACGGTCATAAACATGGTTTCATCTACAATCTTCCAGGTCCATGAGATTGTCTCTGTATCGCCCAAACTTAAATGAGTACAACGTACGAATATTACCGCAGGAATTGCAGAAGATAAAGAATTCACGACTGATCCTGTTGATAGTGCCGCAGCATTCGCGCGGAGTCGCCATTATGGCACTGGCAGCTCACTTGATTGGACTACGCGCCAAGCTCGTCCTCTGTGTTAAAACTCTTCCTGAGGATTCCATTGTGTCTGATGAACAAGTATGACTGATATACTTCATGTGCCTTCCTCTTCCTAACAAATACACATACACACACATACGCGCACGTACAGAATCACTAACTATTCCAGATAGCTAAGATTGCACATATAAAGGAAGATGTGTAAAAGTTCTCGATTTTTGTCGATCCCAACCTGCAAGTGAAACTACATGTTTTCTTATAGGTTTTAGGTTGCAGAATCACTTACAGTTTTTCTTATAGTTTTTAGGTTTTTAAGTTATAGAATCACTTATAGTTTTTCTTATAGTTTTTAGGTTGCAGAATCAATTTGATCGTGCAACTTACATGCGTATGCATTTCGGGTAACGCTGGTACATACAGTATGAATGGATCTTTTGATGGATCAATTATAATGTCATTAAATTGACAATTGAATTATCATTAAAGATCTGGGATTTGAGTCTAAAGTTTAAGTGTGTGGGATTGAAATATCTGAGTTTTCAGCTTAAGATTTAAGTGTCTGAAGCTTAAGAGTCTATGGTTTATAGAAGTCCACGGTTTAGCTATGAAATTTAAGTCTTTTAGAGTTAAAGAGTTTGGAGTTTAACTGTTTCAGGGTTTAAGAACCTAAAGAAAGAATTTAAGAAAGCGGGAAAATAACGTACAAGTGTATCTGATTCTCGTACATTCTTCAAGTTTTTGATGGTTTATTTCCTTTTATATTCGAACTCTATCACAACAAATGTCATACACATTTGATGGTTTTCAAGAATTAAAATATTTCATAAAAATAATCTTATTTGACACATCTGTGGTTATTTACTCACTTCTTTCACATCTTTACATGTATTCTCTTTTTTACGTATATTTATGGAAAACTAATTGCATCACGTGATTTTGCAGTCTAAAAACTATAAGAAAACGTACAAATTTATCATATCTAAGAAAAGTCTGCTAACATATGCCGAAATTGTAATTTTCCAATTTTTTTCGTTTTCCTTATAAAATTGTTGCGTCCGTGGTGTACATTATTGTCTATACTTCAATTATGGAGAAGGATTTTTAAATCTGTAAATGTAATTCAAAAATTAGTGATGTAAAAAATTAATAATATTTGGTCGGTAAAAAAGAACGACTTTAGGATTCCCTTAAGACACTATTTAAGACGTCTTGAAGTAAGAATTGACTATAAATACCGGTCATAGTATCTTATTTTAAACAGTCAAACTAAATATCTCGAAAACAGAAAAATCTATATCTCTGAAACAGGCAAAAATGTTTTAGACAAAAGTATGGTCTAGAGCAGTGCTCGGAGTTAGTTGCTCATTTCGTCCCGATTCTTGAAGCGACGCCCACTGCCCCCCCGCTCTTTGCTCGACGATCGAGCTGACGATCACGCGGCTGGGCTCTATGCCTCAGGAGTGTCCTTAAGTGA
>QKQZ01011405.1:0-17243 GCA_003595255.1 Solenopsis fugax | reverse complement strand
TATATAATGACTGACAAAATTTCTTGTAAGTTTTCGAGTTTTATAGTTTTGGGGCAATTTTTATATTTCACTTCTGTTGATCTGAATTGCATTCTGATATATACTGCCAGTACTAAAAATCTATAATTTATATTACATATATGTATAGATTTTCACTACGGACAATGAATTTTAGAAAGCATCTCCTGAAAAAATCTGTAGGATAAATGGAGGCTGAGACTAAAGAGATTACACGATATTTTATTATCGTTTTATTCACATTATCTTAGATAATTTCAAAAAGATAATATTTCTTTTATCTAAGATAAAGATGAAGATAATATACATTATAATAATCTAGATAAAGGTAAGATAAAGCTATTTCTTTATCTAGATGATTATCTAGATAATTTTATATAGATAACGGCAAACACTGTATATATGTATATATGTATGTATGAGTTCCAAGTCGTGCGGAATTATGTAACTATGATTATTTTTTATTATACGATAGAAGCTTGAGTAAACGTTCTAATTTATAATTATTGGCGGTTGATGAAGGTCAAGTGAGACCAAAACGTTCCGTCGACAGTATGTTATTGATATTAAAATAAATTATATTTTATAAATTATAATCAATTCTGCTTGTTTCGGCTTTTTATTACTAATTATTCGAAAAAAGTATTTTCAAATCAAACTATTCTCTAATTTGAATTATATAAGAAACTAATTTTTGTTTTTAATTAAAGCAAAGAATATGTATTACTTTTTTACAGCCGTAAATGATCATTTTCCTAATTATTAAAAACTGAACAAAAAAACGGGATTTGAGCGATTATTTTCTTCTTAGAATATATTTTATACGTGAAAATACATATAGATTTATAAAATTACAGGAAAATTGGAGGAGAGAGCACATTATGCTATATATTTACACTAATTTTAGTAAAATTAAAATTCTACTAAATTTTACTAAAATTAAAATACAATTTGAAAAGTATAGCGCACTCGGAAACTATGAGAACAAGAGATCTGTTCTTTTTAGCTGAACTCTGACTGCACTAGTTCAGAGTTTATCTTTCTTCTTCCAACGTGAAGGGAAAAAGATAAACTGTGAATTAGTGCAACCAGTTCAACTAAATAGAATAGACCTAAAGTTGTTAGTTAGATATATGTATGTGTGTATGAATCAATATAATTAATATTGAAAAATCACAAAATGATTATTTGGAAGAGCGAGCGAATAATGAGTCGTTAAGATGTATAAAAACGTCAATAAAAATATTTATTAATTCGAGCAAACCCATCTAATTTTACGCTAAGAAAGCTACAGAAGTTTATCTCATGATCATGATTTTGAAAATAAATTCTAAGAGAAAATTCCGTGTACTAATAAACAATAAATTTCCATGAATCTAGCAATTACAAATAATGAATGAAAATCATGAATTATGAATCGTGTATAATCTAGCAATAACTTAAGATAGGTTTCTCTAAAAAGAAATGTGATGAAGATCGGGCAACAAAGAAATCGAATTCGTTATTTTATCTGACATATTTATATTGTTACATGTAAATTGTGCTTGTAAATGTTTTTTCTTGTATTAATTTTATTTTGTAAACGACAATAACAATGCATATTACGCGATAAGATATTTCATTAGAAATATCTGTAATTTTAAAAGTGAAAAAAGTATTTAAAAAACTTGAAAAGATTCATTAATTGCAATTGATTATATAGACTTGATACTATGGACCTACAGTAATTATTATCTGTAATATCAAGTTTTTATAGATTTACAGATAAATAACGTCATTATCATTGTTAACTTTGCAGAATATTACTCTTATATTAAGATTGTTGACTTGAAGATATAACTGTTATTTTATTTGCATTAATATCTTCGTAGTATTCATATTATATCATTTCGAATATATTGAAAGATATATCGAAAGATACAATTTTATCAATAAAAGTGCCATTTGATGATACTGTTTATATAAGAATGTATTATATATACTTTAAAAATAATGAAAACATTACAGATTGTTCTATATTACATTTGAAAGTAATACAAAAAATTTGGCGATTTTCTATAAATAAATAAAAAATTATTTCAGTAAGAAGAAATGTGCTCTAATGGAAATATAATTAAAAAATAATAACAAAAATCTGAACTTTTTAATACAAGAACTATGTATTCAAGTGTTGCTTTATATAAAGCAATATATTGTTTTATTGCATTATAGATATTAGTTATTCTATAAATAAACAAAATTTGTTCAAAATTTCAAAGCTCAGAATCGCATTAAAATTATAAAAATAGAGATTTTTGTTATTATTTTTAAAAATAATTTAATTTTTAATATAGTAAATAAACGAAAAATATGTTAAATAAAAATATAAATGTTATTCGCACAATGTTCATACGTATATAGTTTATTTAAAGTAAAAATATTAACACATCTCCATTTTCAATTTACTTTGCAGACTGTATGTATAATGCATTCTTATAAGCATAATTATAATATATTGAGACAAGTGGACATGAAATCTATCTGACAAGGTTATCGGAATTTAAAAAATAGTATTGCTTAAAATATGCTTATCGAGATACATATAACAAAGACATAATCTCATTTAATGCTGATATACATCGTATCGCATCGATAAGGTGAACTTTCACAGATAATATATATCGCAGAAAGAGAAAAAGAGAGAAACTAAAGATATAGAAATCAGTGATATTACGTTTGTCGAGGGTGAGTACAACCGACATTCATCGGTTCTTACTAATTAAGTCTTAAGATCTCATAAACCAATCATAAAGCTGCATTAGCATCTTAGGACATTTCTCACTGGGTTAAGACTTGAAATAAGAATCGACCATGAATATTTGATTCACAAAGTGATCGAAATAATATACAAATATTTCTAGTCTTAGTACGTAAGTTTAACAAAGCAAGTTCGAGTACCAGTAGACCTATTCTGTAACTCTTAACAATTCGGTATTGTTACAGTGTTGTTGCGCTAAATATTATATGTGATAAAGAAGCGCAACAAAATACTGTAACGATACCAAACTGTCGTTAAGAATTACAGAATAGATCTACAAGATCGTTCCAAAGAAATGAATGAAGAATCAAATGTCTTCATATTTGTGCAATTTTGTTTCGTTTTACCGAATGAAGATTGATATAAATGTGATATTCGCGGTATCTATGAAGCGAAACGTATAATAATGAAATGTATATAGGAGAATTGTGTTATGTAGAATACCGAGAAAAATATTTTATGTACAGTTTTATGATTGTAGATAAATAGAAATTTGTCGCGAAATCGATGTCACTTGTGTACATTTTTTTTAATATAAAAAAATTTTTACACATACACATACACACGCACACCTTGATTCTCCCTTGAGTCATCCTTTTTTTCAAATGACTCGATTGATCATATAATAGAATTTTATTAAGTCGTATTCTCGGATTTGATTACTCGCGATACTTAAACGTACTCAAATAATCATATCGATTACAGTTGGCGGATTCCAATTTCAGTACCACGCGATTCCAACAATTGGCGTTAATAGAACATCTTTTCTAGTATCAAAACTTTTCCGAACGTAGAAACAAAATCAAATCTTTTTGTCAAAATAATGACTGCATTCAGCAGAAGTAATTTTGCAACTATTGTACAATTTTTTAGTATGATTAGTTTATACAGGGTGTTTTACAACCACCGAGCAATATTTTACCGGCGTATTTTGGAGATAAAGTGAAGCAAAAAATCTTAATACAAAAATGTCGAGGCTACAGTAGTTTTGAATTATAACCGATAATCATTAATGTCGTGTAGAATTCGCGCGCTCAGGCCCGTAGTTGTATAGCATACTCATCGGTTTATCATTTGTCACAGAGTTCATATAATATTGATTTTTACTACACAACTGATTCCTAAGAACGTTAGAATTATTAAATTTCATAGTTTCACAATTGCGAAAAAAGGATTTTTACATTTTTGACATAAAAAGGAATTATGAAATATAATTTATTATTATTTTTGTATTTTTCACAACTTATGAAGCATGAAATCGTACAATTACAATACATCAAGGAAATTAGATTAAATCTTCCACATTTCTAAAACAATTTCAATTTTTATTACAATCTTGATATACTGAATTATACAATTTTACTTCTTTCACGACTTGAAAATTTGGAAAGAATATACTTGAAAAAGAAAAAAAATAATTAAATAATTTTTATAAATAATAGTTGTAAGTTGAATTTGGTTGATTTATGGACAACACAAATTAATAAGTAAAAAAGGCCGATTCGATCAAAACGAATTTTGAGAACACTCTTGTGTGATTTTTCAACTTCTAGTTCATATAAACTGCACGCGATTATTTGTCGGTCTTAAATCACAAAAGTATTCTCAAAATTCGCTTTGACCGAATTAGCCTTTTTTATTTATTAATTTGTGTTGTTCACAAATCAGTCGAATTCAACTTATTTACTACTACTATTTATGAAGATTATTTAATTTTTTTTTCTTTTTCAAGTAATTCTTTCCAAATTTTCAAGTCGTGAAAGAAGTAAAATTGTATCAAGATTGTAATAAAAATTGAAACTGTTTTAGAAATGTGGACGATTTAATCTTATTTATTTGATTTATTGTAATTATACAATTTCACGCTTCATAAGTCGTGAAAAATACAAAAATAATAATAAATTATTTTTTATAATTCCTTTTTATATCAAAAATGTAAAATCTTTGTTTCGTAATTGTGAAACTATGAAATTTAATAATTCTAACAGTAATAATTAGTAACGTTCTTAGGAATCAACTGTGTAGTAAAAATCAATATTATGTGAAATCAGTGACAAATGATAAACCGATGAGCGTGCTACAACTACAGACCTCAGCGCGCGAATTCTACGCAACATTACTGGTTATCTTTGGTCGGTTATAATTAAAAAACTACTGTAGCCTCGACATTTTTGTATTAAGATTTTTTGCTCCACTTTACCTCTAGAATACGCTATTAAAATATTACTCGGTGGTTGTAAAACACAGTGTTCAGATTAAGCAGGAACTAAGGACAAGAACTAATCGTATCAAGGAATCTTACAACAGTTGCAAAGCTGCTTTTTCTGCTGAACGCAACTAATTTGTGCTTTACATTTTCCACATTATCACGCAATTCTTGTAATTGGCGTTAACAAAACATCTATTTCTAATATTAAATAAGCTCAAATTTTCCAATTTTTAGTAGAAGCAAAATCAGTTTTTTTCTTTAAAAACTTTTGTGCTTTATATCTCTTATTTATTACTACATTACTATTAGCGTTAACAAAACAGATTTTAGTATTAAATAAGCTTCGAGTTTTAAGTTTTTTTTATTATAAAAAAAGTGGACAGGAGTCACGTGACTTTTCATTTATATTTATCTTTTAACAAAGAAGTTTTTGGAAAAAATTGTCATTATCAAAATAATAAATATTATAATTAAACAAAAATGATAATTTGTTATTTAAAAACATTTTTTATAATATTGATAAATATTGATACGGAAAAAAATGTAAAAAAGAATTGTGTATAATTTAAATGTAATAACGTGAAAATCTACATATATATGTTACATACACTATAGATGTTCAGTGATCTGAGTGAATAACGGAAAACGCCTACAAAATCTTGTGTCCAACAGTTTACAATTGATTTAAATGTTCTTTTTTAAGTATTTTAGACATTATGTTGATCTGAAAAAGTTTGAAAAATATTCAAATTTTTAAAATAACATTTTTTAAATTTAAATAAATTTATTTAATTTTGGACATTATTCCTTTAAGTTTAATAAAAAAACTTATCAGCTATTTCTTGGTATTTAACATTTTTGTAATTAATCTTTTTGTTGTAATTATAAGTTTCTTTTGTCAATCAAATATTTTTTACAATTTAAAAAATTTCTTTTAACCTATAAAATCTTTTAATTTGTTTTGAATAAATACTTAGAAGTATACAAATAAATTATTTTTTTAATCAAGTGCATTTTTTTATTTTAATTTTAGTGTATACGTTTGTGCTATTGTAGAACAGCTTCTCAAAAATTCTAGAAATCTATAGAAATTTGAAATTAAGCCCATCCCTAATTTCTTAACGCCTTCCAATAATCCCTACAACAGGTTAGCGACCAATGCCACCATTCCATGTGCCCTTCAGTACAATTTTTCCTCCCTACTACTATAACCCTCGATGAAATTCCAGCCGGCAGCGCCTGCGGCGGCTTTGTACTCCGCCAAACGTTCACTCGATAAGGACGGTTCTGACTGTTTTCAGACCTTAACACGTGCCGGGATTGGAAGACTTCCCTCCTCCCTTCTTTCTCTCTTCCTTCTTCCCTCCTTTGTTCTGCTTCTCCCGAAGGCCAAATGCGAGATTCGGCGGTTTGGCCTTCCTCTCCGGATTATTTCCCGCACGTCAGTTACGTTTGGGTCAATCGTCATCTCGTAGTGCGTTGCGATCTAGTCGACTGGAATCGCGTCATCATCACTCCCGCTGGCCAAGTGGAAACTGTGAGCGGCACTGGATCTCAGTGGAAGACGGCTGGGTGATATATTTGGAACATAATCAGTGACGCGCCGGCATCTTCCGGAAAAGTTTCGCGCGAGATCAGCTTCCGTTAGTTCCGTTTCCAGTATTGGTGATTAACCAGCGTGGAAGTGTTAACGCAACGTACACTCACACCACTTTAGTGGTAAGTCGGCATGCTGAATGAAAGGAAACGGTGTGGGAGAAAAGTACAGATATAAGTAGATAAGATTGCATGCTTCCGCTTTCCCCCCCATTCTTCAGTTTTTCCACTATCATTCTCACCGTGTCACAACGATAAAACTTATCGTCAATTCCCGCAAAAGATCAGTCTTTCTCTCTCCCTCTCTCTGCCTTTATACTGAGCGATTAACGCTGCTTTTTTTGTCTCATTTCCGCTCGCGGATAGAGAGTGATTGTTGCAGAGGACGTGAATAATTTGCTAGGACGCATGCACTGACCGCGTCACGTCACACGTGGCGCCACGCCGTGCCGTGTTCCGCTCTTTCTCTTTCGTACAAAGGCACAGCTTGGTACGTGAAATATTCCATCCGTTTTCCGTTGTCATTGTCGTTGTCTGCATTCATCCCCTCCCCTCATTCATTCACTCATTCTTTCTCTCTCTCCTCTCCCCCTCTGTTTTCTTTTTCTTTGTTTTTTACGGTTGTTATGTTCCTCTTTTTTTTTGGCTGGCAGATTTTCATACAAACTTCTATATATTTCATTGAAGCCTACATTTTCGTCATGAGATCACCCTGAAGGATACAAGCATCTCAGCTTTATCCTTACTGCGATTCGACTATGAGCAGATGCAAACGGTTTCGGAAACCGTCTGCTGACGTCATTATTCAAGATAGCAGCTGGTTGTCCGAAGGTCGGATCGATTCAAAGGGCCCAAGGATTAGGGAACTTCCACTGCAGATTATTCTCAAAGAGCCTTGCTTTCCCTATATATAATACATAAGGCACTTCAGTCAAATGTTGCCTTCTTATACTATTAAATTTAAAAAAATACACAAGAATAAAGATAATTGTTTCTCATAATTTTTTATTGAATATGATTACAAATTCTTCTAATCTTTTGCACAATTTTTCTGTTGAACATATTTTGCTGAATTTTAGTATATAAGAGTTTTTAAGGTCGCTAATTGTAAATATAAAGTCAAAATTTAAAAAATGTCGTTTTATTTAAAAAAAGTAGTGCTTTTACTCTAAATTTCTTTTGATAGTCAATTTGACCGCTACGTAGTTGCTATTAAAAATTTTCCAATTATGTGAGAGCATATCTGATATTAGCGATCTCCAAGATAATATAGAAATTTTCAAAACATGTTTATTATTCTTTTTATTCTAGCGTGAATTTTTTTATAAAAAAAGTGCCAATTTTGATTAATCTTATAGCTTATAACTTATTAAATTAAAGTAATTATTTTATATTCATATTTTATTTATGTAGAGAAAAGTTACCAATACTATTACTTTGATTCGGGTAATATTTCTTAAATAAAAGCTAAAAATTAAACTTTAAAAATAGAAATAAATAAAAATTAGAAAGTGCTTTCTATGATATAGTATAATAATTTTTATAATACTGTTTCGTATTTTGTTATAATTAATGTTTTCGCACTATAATCCAATAAAAGCGTCTGAGAAATTGGATCCCAAAACTGGCACAGTAGACAGAATTATTCAAACATTGCTCCGTAGAAAAGGATTAACTATAAAATACATTGATATAAACTAAATAATAAAATATATTTTTATATATTAAACAACGTTTATATTATAAAACTAAAGGGCTAGAATTTGAACCCTCTCGTTTTTTTGGCACCTTTTAAGGTATTCGTGGTATTTATCTTAAGATATTAAAGAAAATGTAAAAACTTCATCGAGCATTTGTCAACATTGTAGTTGAAGATTTCTTAGTTATTGTCTAGTCTCGTGATGTACCGATTTACATTGCACAGCAATTTTATGTTCCAAACCGCGCTACGAAGAAAATATGAAAGAGGACAAAAGTTAATATCTTTAGGAAGCTACAAATGATCTAATATTAATAATGTATTCACTATTGTTTAACAATTTACAAAGAAAAACCTTGCAAATTTAATTCTCGCTTTTCAAAAATTCGTTTTTAGCAAATTTTATATAGAAAGAAGTCATGAATATATAAACTATGAGTTTTTATTTCTTTAATTATCTAATCAGCTCATGTTTATGTCAGTATTAATATAGTGCAACATTTAGTTTCCGAGAAATAAGAGAGTATCGCTTTAGGATACTCTTTATATCAATATTAGCAACTTTCCTCTACATGCAAGTCTTAAGCTGGGTATACACTTAGCGAACGAACAGCGAATTCGAACGTTTGTTGTTATTATTTAGTAGATATATACGCTAAAGCGAATGCGATTAGAACGTTCGATTCGCGTTCGCCTCAATTCGCACATGAGGCGGTACATCAAAGAATTCGTGCGCGATATAGACGCTTATAAGGATGTTCGCAGCTGATCGTTCGGTATTCGTTCGCTAAGTGTGTACCCAGCTTTAGGTCCGAATTCATAGACATTCTTCTAACTTTGTCTTGCCTGGTAAAACGTAGTACGCGAGACAAAGACAGATTGATCTTGAAATCTGAGGAATGTCTATAAATTCGGAACTTAGAAACGCTACTAAGTATGCACACAAACCAACCCTGGTGAAAAATTTTCTTATAATTTTTATTTTTATACAAATTGGAACATTTTTCAGAAATACTCAGAAAGTTTACATCTTTTCTTAGAATTTTTCATATATGTAAATTCTGAAATATTCTGAGATTCTTATATTTCATAATTTCTAAAAAAATACTTTTAACATTTTTAGATTTTATAATATTTTATCAGAAATTATACAGTAAATATTAAAAATATCTCTTAGGATATTTCATAATTAACTTACATATATATGTATAGGGGAGACCGGGGCTATTCGGAAGACTTTCTTTTGCGTCTCCTGAGTCCTGTATTCATTAAAAAAAAAGTTGGACGGTTTGAAAGGTTGAACCTTCCCCTTCACAATGCCGTTATAGATAAAACACGGAAATGTACTTGCTTTGAACTACATATAAAAATGTCGACCAGTGCCAAGTATATATATATATGCCATAAGCCCGGGGTAATCGAAACCACTCCGGGAATATTCTGAAATTTGTGTTTTAAGATGAAAAAATGTAAAAAAGCTGTTGTTAAGACTTTTTTTTATTCAGAAAAGGATATATAGTATTATTAAGAAAAGTTATATACAATAAAAAAAAATAAATACAATAGAGAATTTTATTGCTTTAGCGTTTTCGGAACAAGTCAGAAACTATTTGTATTTCGTGTAATTACACCTCTTATTAAGTTGAGTATTAAGTTGTATACTTTGATACATAGAACGCGAATATAAAAGAAAAAATTGTCCGAACGACGATTCAACGTTCGATGTTTCAAATAGCCCTGGCGTCAACTCTGCGCATTATTGCGTATGGTCTACAAAAATAGACATACAACAAAAAGTAAACACGAAATATTTCACATTTAATTGGACATGATACATTCAAAGTTTTCAAAAAGAATTTTATTTATCTTGAATTTCAAAGAAATGTCAGAAATTACTTCGACTGTCGCAAAACATGTTTTTCACTGCCACGACTTCAATATGACGCCGTCGTAATAAAACTTTATTAGCAGCGTCGTTACATTAGGACGCATTTACAGTATTTAAAGTAAATTTTTAACATGTACCCCTACAAAGATATTTCTATTTTTTTGAATAGCTCCGTCTTCCGAATAGCCCCGGTCTTCCCTACATATATAAAAAATTCTGAGAAAAGACGTAAATTTTCTGAGTATTTCTGAAAAGTGTTTCAATTCGTATAAAAAAATTTGAGAAAGTTATAAAATTATACAGAAATTCTGAAAAATTCTAAGAAAAATTTTCATCAGGGAATTATATGAAATACGTAAAAATAGAAAAACTTGAGAGATAAGTATACCCATATGGTACCCTATGTAACAAATGATTAAAGACTGATAGTACTAACAACATAATTTTGACTTCATTGAAATTTCTCCATCACGTTACGTATATCGTAATTATTATATGACCAAATACACTAGAATTGCTTTTTTTGCAACTTTAATTGTAAGTTTCTCAAAATTATGACGTGATAGAATTTATTTGGTAAACAATATCGTTTTCAGCTGAAAAAATTACAGAAAACAATTACCCACATTCTTGTACTCGAAAAAAATCAATTTTTTGTTGAAGTGTTATCACGAAGATGCCGCGATAATTGCAACAGTAATGATAACAGTAATGAGAAAATCCTACCGATACCATATCTTATCTTAACAATATTTTTCGGTTTTTTTCCTGGAGCACCAGCGAAGATTATTTAGTGCATAGCATCACATTGTTAATAGCATTGCATTGTTAAGCCTTGTGTCCATTGCATTAATCTGCAGTTGGCTGAATTGTTCAAGCGCGAATTGGTCAATTCTCTCTCTGTCCGAGATCTCGGACCGATTTCTAGCGTCGAACATAAGATTTAAGGCTCATTTTGTTACATCTATGACTCCCTAGCAATATTATTACGATTATTAGCAACTCATACCAGCATGATTGGGCGTTTTATTTATTTTTTGATAATCATGTGTGTATAATCGATAAATGGCCTCTGTAGATAACGATAATTATTTTTAGAACAACATTGTACTTTAAGATTGATTTATAAAATTGCTGCGCCCCGTTATTAATTAAAAATAAAATTTCATTTACAGTGAATGCTGTCGTTAGTAAAAGTTTTATCAATTGTGTAGTTTTATCATCTTTTATTTGTAAGGAATTAATTATTTATTATCTACATTTTAGATTCTATTTAAATTATATAAAAATTGTCCAATTATTAATAAATTAATTTTTATCCATCTATATGTGAGGCTTTCTTAAATGTCTAAAAATTTTTTTAATGAATTTAATTTAAAAAATTGAATACACAGGTCATTGATATTGTCTTAAAAAGGGCTGAACGAATTCATGTCTTTAAAAAATTCCATGTAATATTACATCATTCGTCGTAGGGATCAGCGCAATTAATAGTGTGCGTCATAAACAGTTCCGCTTATATTGCATAACGGCAGAATACGCTTGTTTGCGGATATCCTTATCTTTCTGGAACATTCGGTATTAATAATCTTTTCTTGTTTTTTTGCGATTAAGAAATTATCCGGAAAACCAGAGGATAAATATATATTTTATCGCGTAATTTTGACGGTGCAGTAACAAGGTGGATGCCCACGAGTGAAATCTCACCGATCGAACGTTCCAACAATGGCTTTTGGACGTAAACGTAAGGCATAAATGTTGAGGAACGATAACTAATAATTTCGTGAAGATATACAGCAAACGAAAATGAGTTAAAACGGATAAAAACGAATTCATTTTTTGACATTTTCATATACGCGCTTCAGATTTTTCGAATCCATTTGAATCCAAAAATAATATAATAGGGATATGAATCCATCTGAATTCAAAATGATGAATAGCGCATTTCATATTTCAATCCATTTGAGTCCATTTAAATCAAAAAATACTCGGAGACTCTAAAACGCAAATTTGAATAAAATAAATTAAATTTCAATTTTCAATTCATTTGTATTTATTTCCGTTTGCTGGGTACGTTTATTATTTCGCTTTTCATGTTACTTCGTTCGTTACTCAATATATTTTTACATTATTCCGAGTGGTTCTACAACAAATTTTCGGCATCGGCAACCATAAAGGCCGAGTATAATAAATGTGCCATTTCATACAGCAAAGCTTCGCTTGCAAAAACTCCCACTCGACTTTCGCCAAAGTGGCTGTATCAACGAAGACACGCTGAAAATTCGACTCGTCGAATTTTCAGCGAAGAAATGCCCTATAAGCGCTACGATATTCCTAGTTTATAGGACATGCGCTCACGCTAGAAAAAAGTGCCGATGAAATAAAAGTTCTAATAAAAAAATTCTAATAATTTGTAATACATTTAAGAATTACAGTTTTAATGTGGCACAAAGAACAAGTTTAGCAGAAAATCCGAACGAGATAAATATATATTGTAATTTAGATGATTATTAAATTTAGATGATTATAATTTAGTTGATTTTACTGATAAATGATTTTTTGGCGTTAATTAAAGGCTCAAAATAAATGACATTTTTTAATTGTGCTAACTTTTCTGTATATCTGGTATATTTGTATGTATATTTCAACTTTGCTTTGCATTTGGAATGGGGGATCTTCGCCAGCGAAGCTTTGTTGTACGAAATAGCATCTTTGTATGCGTGCATGCGTGCAGTGCTGTGGAATGCGCTTTTTCTATTGAGCCGCTCATGGAGAGAGGGAAGAGAGAGAGAGAGAAAAAGAGTTCGGGATTGTTCGACAGGGGGAAGTTAAGACAGAATTATTTACTTTAAACGAGTGCGCTCACATAGATAAATAACTCTGCCCGTTTAGGGTCTAAACAGATTCTTAGATTTTAAGAGCTACGTGACCATCCATCGAATTCCATAATTTCTAAGGCATATCTTTTTTTTAAGAAAAGAAAGGTTTACTTGCCTCTAACTACTTATTTTATCCCGGGAGGTTTCGCATACCAGAGCTTCCGTATCCCCAAATACACAGATAATGGAGAAGAATGTAGATTAGTTTGACTTAAAAATTGATATAGATAAGTTCGCAGACAGAGTTTGTCAATACAGAAGCATTTGTATCGTAAGTTATGTTTTTTTTTCCGCAGATTGCACATTTTATCCGAAGAAAATGATGAAACTGGAACAAGTTGGACAGGATTTGAAGAAGATGTATGATTTCTCAACTTCGGAAGCGACAATGCCGCTTAAAAATGACGATGTGGATTATACGGATTATCGCTTCGAAAGCGCAAGACTAGATTCTTTCGTCAACTGGCCCCTATCGTTCATCGATCCTAAGAAACTCGCGGCCGCCGGTTTCTTCTATACTAAAAGAGACGACGAGGTGAGATGTTTCATGTGTCTTATCATCTTATCACAATGGTCGGAAGGCGATGACCCTATGGTAGAGCACCAACGTTGGTCTGGGAAATGTTTATTCGTCCGCAATGTCCCTTGCGGGAATGTACCGATCGGTGCTGATCCTACCATGAGTCCCAAACCCAAACGGTTGGATACTTGCGGAATTTACGGCGTCAAGTATATGCCGTGTTCTGGCCCGGACAATGACCTGAAGACGGAGGAAGCCATAAATCCTGAGTTAGTCCATCCGGAGATAAGTAACGATGTCGAAATTACAGTCTTCTGGGACTCTCATACGAATGCCAATTTCACGGCTAAACTCGTCGACGTGTTAGGTTCGAAGGAACCCACATACGCCTCCTACGAAAGGAGATTACGTTCTTTCGCGATGTGGCCTGAAAGGATGTGTCAAAGCAAAGAAGACATGGCAGCAGCCGGTTTTTTCTATCATAGTGGCCTTTTTTCGTCTTCCGATCAAACGATGTGTTTCTATTGCGGGGGATGCTTGAAGGCCTGGCAACCGACAGACGAGCCTATAAAAGAACACGTTAAGTGGTTTCCTGAGTGTAGGTTTATTCAAAGGGTAATAGAGAAACAGAAGTTGGAGAAAAAAGGCGATCTGTGCACATCATCCACAAAACGAATGGACAACGAGACTTGCATCGCAAATAAGACTGTTACGACCAGTGTTTGTTAATATCTGGAACGATAAATGAACTTCTTTTATTCTTTTTTTAAGCTTGACTGAAACCCAATAATAAGACAGTATTACAATAGTAGAGAATGGCACACATCTAGCCTGTATTCTCTATGTCCTGGCAGTAACTTAACACATGCGAAACATCACTAGTCCACGTGTTAGACTATATATATGAGAGTCATTCTATTTTATCAATCATTCTTCACTGTAAAAAAAAGATATATTTAGATGTGTTGAGTCATCTGATATGCATGAGAACGATTCATAATAATTTAATTTTGTAAACAACGCTTAATGGCATGACTCATTAGCGGATTAGTATATATGTATGTATATCTGGTATATTTTTATGTATATTTCAATGTGATATTGGAATATACATTGTAATGTGGACAAAACTTTTATAATAAAAAGGGAGTATTTTAATGTAATAAATATTTAAATTTATTTAAGTTTTAGATTATCGTAAGGTACAAACGATAAATTTTATCAATTAAGAATATCAGGATTTCATCAGTATTAATGTACTTGTAAATTTAACGCAAATATGTAGTGCAAAATTAATAACTGCATTTTTATAAAAAATAAATGTAAATTATAATCAAAATATAAATTGTATAGGGAAAGAGTACTTTTGCATCGGACATTTTTTAAATTATATTTCGACTTTTTATTCAGTATCATTTTTTGTGATAGAACGAGATGCTGAAAGTATATATATTGCGCGTGAACAGTCATCAGTGGTCGAATTTACGTCTTAACTACTTCTACAAAAGTTGCTTTAACAATGCTTTTTAAGAGGACAAGAACTATCCTTAAAAAAGGATATTTATAATTTCTTAATAAATTCATTTTTATGGAGAACGACTATAATCGTAACAAAACGATTAAATATGTGGTCGGATTGTATATTAATAAATTAGTTTTTATTTATGATGCGTAACTAATTTACAATTATCACGTGTTATTTTTAAAATGCGAGTTATTTTTTTTTCTCGAGAAAAATCAGAGTATATAAAAATAAGTTAAAAATTAAAATAAAGATAAGAAAATTCCGAGATATAAATAAACAAATATAAGATCAAGATAAGAGAAACATTTTTATCCTGGATGTCATTTACTAAGAATTTCAATTAATTTGTGAAATATATAATACATACGAATGTAAGCTTATTCTTAATTCCTTTCAGAAAATCATCCAAAGCACGAATTTATTAGAATTATATATAAGGAATAACAATTATACATTGTATATATGTAACAATTGCACTATAAGAAACGATAATTGTACGTATCTATTGTATATAAGATTCATGTGTGCATGAGTGATAACCATTGTAAGCTTTACGATAAACAAGATAATTGTTTTATGGATTATCAATTATTAAATTGAGACATTTGATAAATATATCAGAGATTTTTAGTATACATATACTATCTTGAGGAATTTTCCTTCTTGATCAACACACAATTCTAAGCTTTTATTCTAAAAAACTGATGGAGGATTTATATACAGTGTGTCTTAAAAGTTTCGAGACATCGAGTATCTCAAAAATAAAGCGCTGAGAAAAATATTTTATGCTAAAGTTTTAGGGTTTCAAGAAGGATGTATGATGGTGTTAATAGTTTTATCTTGGCTGTTTGAAAATCATATGAAAGTCAGAGCCGCTATATTAACATACTAATTGTAAAACGCTTCTATGTTAAGGAGATTTTATTGCCTCTTTTAATATTTTTATTTACCAATCTTTTATAAATAAGATAAATTTAAAATAATTTTTTAAAATATTTTTAGAGGATAATTTTTTATTGTTTCTCTGATACTTGACATGGTTTTGTACGCATTGAGAGGAATTAATAACATCGGGAAATAAATAATTGTTTAATTCAATTGTTTAAGATTTTTTTGAAACACAGCTTCTCTAAATTGATAGTACTCGTTTTGGAAAAAATTAAATTTGACGGAAGGAAGCACACACAATTGGTGTTAGGAATGGAGACATTTTAAAAACTTAATTTGGCGCCGCATTTATCATGTGAAAGGGCGAGTTTTTAATTCATCGATTGATAAATCGCATTACGCGCAAATGCAAAATTTGTTCTGTAAAAGCTGCATTTATGCATAATGCAATCGTTAATTGATGAATTAAAAAACTCGCCCCATAGCTCGGACTTTGAACAATAAGCATGGTTGGCTTAATTTACATCTTAAATAAATTATATCATAATTTATTTGTACACTTGGCAATTTGCTCAAAATTATAAGATTACAAAAAAAAACGAGTTTTCGATGCTTGCGAGATCGGGATTGAAATGAAATCTTCCCAGAAAACATCGATGTCTTGTAGATATCTAAAAGATATCTTATTAAAGATATTTTCAATATATTTCTAGAAGATATCGAAAAGATATCTTAAAATATATTTTTAAGATATTTGTCACATTTTTTAGGAGAAGATGTCTCGAAGACATCTTCTCAGACATATTGAAATAATATCTCAAAATGTTGGGTAAGATATCTTTCAGATCGCTAAAAGATGTCTTTTCGACTCTTTTCGCAAGACATCTCAAGACATAGCAAGACATAGGGGAGACCGGGGCTATTCGTTAGGTGGAGTAATTCGTAAAAATGGAAATATCTTTGTATGAATATATGTTAAAAATTTACTTTAAATACTGTAAACGCGTCCTAATGCAACGACGTTGCTAATAAAGTTTCGTTGGCGACGANGACGTCATATTGAAGTCGTGGCAGTAAAAAATGTGTTTTGCGACAGTCAAAGTAATTTCTGACAGTCAGCATTTCTTCAAAATTTAAATAAGATAAATAAGATTGTTTTTAAAAACTTTGAATGAATCGTGTCCAGTTGAATGTATTTGAAACATTTCGTGTTTACTTTTTGCT
>QKQZ01011402.1:534-21218 GCA_003595255.1 Solenopsis fugax | reverse complement strand
AGTTTTTGGTACCAGTAATTATAAAATTCATTTGATCACTATACTACCAAACGATTTCTTTCAATGTAGCTTCAGAAAATTTTGTTCTTCAAACTCTAGGAGTATATTTCGATATATCTTGAATCAAAAATTTAAGAAATAATTAAATGATAATTATTGCCCTCGTTACCCCCCATACGAACGCGATGAATTAAGATTCGTAACGATAATCGAATTACGAGCTGCGCAATTGCGGTCTAACTGGTCGCTTTATGCAACTGTCATTGCAAGAAAAGCGTCGTTCACGCTTCGGACGGGGAAAGGGTCGGGCAAGGGGAGAAGAAAACGGCAACGGAGCTCTGGCAGAGAAGTTAAAGCCGTCAGCATATTGGCGGCACGTTGAACCTTTCCGAAAAACTCTAATTATCGTAAAGTTTTATGAACGGTTGCGCCAAAGAGGCGACTCGCAGGGGAATAGGGCATGCCCGTTTCTCTCTCAGTTTTTCCCCCCTCATTTCCCGTTTCTCATATATCTCTCTTTTTTTTTGCCCGTTTTCCCGCGCGTGAAAGCCAAGTGGTCGTAGTTTCGCGGCGGCTGCCGCTGTTGCGCTAGCTCCTTAATTAATTACAATTAGTTTAATAGAGTCCCGGTGTTGCGCCCCACCGCCACTAAATTCTTAATTCCTTGAGCGGTTAGCGAGACTCGCGTACCAACTCCCGCTTAATTCACTCCACTAACGTGGCCGTTGCATCGTCTCTCGCGGCAGATGTTCGTGAGGCTGTTCGTCGACGAGAACCTGGATCGCATCGTGCCGATCTCGAAGCAACCGAAGGAGAAGATACAGGCGATCATCGATAGTTGCACGAGACAGTTTCCCGAATTTGCCGAGAGGGCCAGGAAGAGGATCCGAACGTACTTGAAGAGCTGTCGGAGAAATAAACGTGGCAGGGAGGGCCCTTGGGACGCCGTAAGTTTCTTTTTTATATCTAGTTTAATCGTTAGATAGCAAGCCAATTAGCCTCTGAGTTCTTTTTTCAAGTATCGATACATTTTCAAGCTCAAAATCGCAGTTACGCATACTTTAGAGCCGCATGTTGAATTTGTTTTTAATTATTGAGCTATTCTCGGATCTGCCATTTCATCAATCGAAGTCACACAGGCCTCGAGCTATCTGTCGAAACTTTGCTCATGAAAGCTCGAGCATTCTCGCGGCGTGAGTCAATTTCGGTATGCAGCGAACGATCGCGGATATGACGTACGTATTTCTTTTTAGGCCAGACCCACGCCGGCGCACTTGACCTCCGTGCAGGCCGAGCAGATTCTGGCAACGGCCTGCGAAAACGAGAGCGAGAACGCGAAACGCATGAGAGTCGGTCTGGAGCCAGTGTCGCAGCCTATGCCAACTCTTCCGGCCGCAACGGTGAGTAATAATCGCATGCGAAGGGGAGGAAGGACACACTTATCGCGAGCAACAAAGTTGCTCCGGCAAACAGACATTTCGACATCGTTAGCTTGACTATGTGTAATTATGTGTCGCAACTCACTCTCGCGTCTCTGGCACGCGAACGACGACACGACACGGGCACCGAAATATATCGTCGATCGATTCAAAGCTCCTTATTATTGTCCCTCTCCTCCTCTCCTCCCCCTCCCTCCACCAAGCGAACATCGCACGTGTTCTCACGGACGTTTTTCTAAATATGCGTGGCCGAGCGTTAGATGCTACACGTGCACAACCTTCGCGCGCTCTCACTGACGACCGGATTCATTAATCAGGCGATTTTTAGATGACAACTCGCGGATGTTTGCGCGTTGCGCTTATGAATCATGAACTAAAATATGCTAAGTGATAACTTACGGCAATAAATATAAATCTCCGTGAGAGAGTGGAATTATAAGAAAAAATAGAATAACTTCCTATGGTATCGAAGTCGAAATGAAACGCATACGTTAAGTGCATTCTACAAGAAGTAGCAAATAATATAAGATAACGAAGTATATTAAATAAACGAGTTCGTAAAATAAAAAAAAAAAGTATCAATTCCACAAAAAAAAAGTATCAACTTCATTACTTGTTTCTAGTGTCACTGTTTTATCCGCAAACATGTGGCGGTGATGTGTATCACGCGGCGAACGCGTGTACAAATAACGTACGAACTCTCTGGTATTTTGATAGACCTCATCTTTGTAAAAGGGCCCATGATACCTAATACTGTCACATTTACACATTCCACTGAATGCACTTGAATTTTATTTCTTCACGCTTTCATTGCTGTTGAAATAAACGTGTTTCAATTTTACTTTTTTTTTTTAACTTGTCCTTTATATAATATTACCCATTGTTTTAATAACTGCAAACTTTGACATATGAATATAAAAAATTAATAACAAGGAAATATTAATAAATGAGCAGAGGCTAGGATAGATACGATAAATGTCGCAGGAAACAAAAAGGCAATCTTACAGATAAAAAGGAAAATGAGAGCGGAAAGAGGACAAACGAGTTTTTCAATTGTGAGCGAACGTCACGTTTTCGTGCTGCATTATCTTGCGTGAAAATTCGACGAGCTCCTGGTGCAACGCCAGCGGCAGAGAGATATACGTGGACGGAGAGCTAGGATTGTGATATAGGTACCGCGGGAGAAGCCAGTGATAACCCGCGGGTCGCGCACCTCTCCCACTCTGATGCAACTCACACGCACACAGATCGCGCACCACGGAGGGCCGACGGCCCAAGCAGCCTTCGACCCCGTGAAAACGCTTCGCGCGTGCGAGACGGAAGACACTGAAAATATTCTTGGAAGTGGTGGCAACGTAAAAGAGTGGCGCGAGACGGAAGAGGAANAAAAAAAAAAAAAAAGAAAGACCGTGGACTTTTATGCGTCGCGACTGACGCGGGCTTGCGCGCACCGAGGAGAACACGCTGACGTCGTACGATTAGTCTCGCGTATCCGTAAATTTCACGGTACGTTACGTCAGCTACGCGAAGCGGACGGTTTCGCATCCGGGGAGCCGCGCCGAAAAATCACGGTCAGCGAGAGTCGAGGATTGATTCTTGAAAATTCACCGGCCCCTATCAGAGAAGAGCAATCGGCGTTAATCTCGCGGAGATACACACACACACACACACACACACACACACACAGATCGCTCGCGCGTTTGACGTCACGCATTTAATCTCGGGGTGAGAGCATTCAACGATTCAACAGTGATATGGAAAATGATCAATCGACAACGTTTCTCACGATTAACTCGATGTTCGTCACCTATAGCCTGTACGCCGAGTGGTTCGTTGACCTTAATAAAGATAGCGCGAAAAAGTGAGTAAACGGTAAACCGATCGCCTCAGTATTTCGCGCACGAGAGACGTGTAGGTGCAGACGGTAGCCGGAGCCATCCAATTCCGCGCTGCTTGGCGCACCTAATCCTCCTTTTTCCCCCCCCTCGTCACCCTCCTCTCCTCTCTTCACCCAGCTGGTTCCTTCACGGGTTTCGCAGTTGACGAACACGCCGCCACTCTCCATCACTCCCTCTCTCTACCTCACCATGTCTCGCACGCAAACGAGAAACTGAAACGCTCGCGGTCCCCCGTCGCCGCCCCCACCCCCTCCTCCCGACTTATCTACTTTGAAAATCCCTGCCCGAGAAGGAGACGGAGAAACGGAGAGAGACCCGATAACCTCTCCGGCGACCTAAACCTAACCCATTAAGGAGGAGACCTCTCTCTCTCTTTCTCTCTCATGTACGTATGCCGGGGTTCATGCGCATCGGACGAAGCGGCTATCTACTCTTCGTGGCCACCTATATAATTGACGTCAACGCACACTGCTGGCCTTTCATAAAAACACCTCCCTACATCCGTTCTACGCCGCTCGAAGATTTCATTCCTCCGTGCTCTCGTCGTGCCCGGACCCTCTTCCCGCACTCCTCACGATCTCTCGACTCTTCTTCGCATTCTCCTCCTCCTCCTCCTCCTCTTCCTCTTCTTCTTCCTACTAATACACTACTACTATTACTCTTCACCAACCCTGTCGTACGTGTCTCACTCGATCTGCTCTTTCGCCATGGGCAAGTCATCCGTTTCTGTGGTGGAAACGCACATCACCACCTCTCAACGCTCGCACCGTCGTGGTCCTTTCCTCTTCTTCTCTACTCCTCTTTCTTTTCTGATGCCTGCTCCCTCCCTCCTCTTCTTCCTCTCTTTCCACGAATTAATTTCCTCCCGTGAGCTTACTCACGCCTCGTCGTTTCGTCCCGGTGCATCCGGACGTTCTCTCTTCTTCTTCCTGACGTTCCTCCCTCGTGTCAACCCGCTTTTTCCCCATCCCCCTCGTTCGCTCCTACCCCTCCTTCGTTTCACTCGCCGGCCGGGAACGACGTCCTCGCTTCTCTGAACCTCGCTCGAGTAAACGCGGACGTTATTGTTATCGTATCGATACGTCGGCTGGTACGCAGGGTGGGGCGCGGACGTCAAAGTGGAAGAAGATCGAGAGAAGAAGCAGAAGAGGAAATCAAAGTGAAGAAACTCCCGGCGCGCTTTGTTCCGCTCGGTTGCTCATAGCGGTGAATACGATCGTGCTCGATGATCGGGATCGCGTTGATAACGAGATCGCGGATAGACGATATAATAGAGGCCCGATTAACTCGTGTCCGGACGATTCTCGCGGCTGATGATCGATAATTCGTAAGGTGATCGAGAGTGTCCGTGTTGTCTGTTGATTAGTCACGTGCTCACGAAAGATTGTTTACACCCGATCGTGTCAGCCATGAGGAAAAAGAATCTACCGGTAGTTCACAAGCTGGCGCGCGATCACGATCAAATTCAACAGGTACAATTATAGCGGGCTTGCCACGGTATTATGTTACCACTCTTTAATATCTTCATGTAATTGAAGTAACATCAAAGTAGATAGATTTGAGAGTTCTTAAGCCTTATTTTTTGTTGCTTAGAATCGTGCGATTTTATACATACACTGAGAGAAATGTTTTGTAAAATCAACCAAAGTTTGGTTGATTAGTGATCACATGAATTTTATAGTGATAGTTACTAAATATATAGTTGTTTTGATCAAACAATTTGTAGTCTTAACCAAATAATTATTTTCATACAACAAATTACAAAAAGTTTTTTGGTTTTTTTGTTAAATGTAACAAAGTTTTCGGTACCAGTAACTATAAAATTCATTTGATCACTATACTACCAAACGATTTTTCTCAGTGTATAAATAGACGCGTAATTCCGAAATCAATCGAATTTAAATGTATCCAAAGGATATGCGAAATCGCAATACGCGACTTTTAAAAAATATTAGCACTATAGTTAGTTTTCACAATTGTACTAAATTCAGTCTTGATTGGCATTGAAAATATACTTAAAATTGAATGCAAAAATACTTAAAAATAATCATTTCTTATATAGAAAGAAAGGCTATGTGCAAAACATCTCGACGTTTATAGATGTTCGATTAATAAATGGTTACGATTGTCGAATGTCAATTGCCTGGAGTCTCTTATGAGAATCAATAACATTTTTTAAATAAAATATATGCTACAAAAAAATACTCTATATATATTTTTTTTTTCTTCCAGTTAAATACGCGCGCGCGCGCGCGCGTGTGTGTATGTATGTGTGTGTGTATATATATATATATATATACACACACATACATACACACACTCATATATATATATATATGAGTGAAAAATTAAGAGATAAAATATATGTTTGGTGTAACAATTTACTCACCAATAACGTCGATTGCAGCAAACGGACGTTCGATCGAGTTTGGAGCACTTCTCGAGCACACCGGTTAAATCACTTCCGTGTGGCAAGAGGGAGGACACCCCCCCGGCATCGTTAACGTCCCTGGCACCGTTGACCAGTTTGGCGAACTTACCGAACAACACCATTGCCTCCACGCCGCTGTCGATCGCATCCGCGTCAAAGCTGCTCACAACAGACAACAAGAGTCTCATGAGGTCAGTACGATGAACTAGTTACGATTGAAGGCGATGAAATCGACGTTTTTACCGAATTTACGACGTAGTAAGAGCGCTCTTATCTGTTTCTGAATTAAACGCCCACCCAGAGTCGAATCGATTTGACATAAAGTATCAAAATAAATTTTTCTCCAGACCGAAACTCTTCCGCCAGCATTGATTTATTATTAAATGTTTATTTTATGCTATAGAAAGAAATTTATCATTATGTTGCCTGATGTGATTACGGTTAACTTACTTTCTGCCTGAATTGCCGTAACCGATTAATACTATCGACACTAAAATCCCCAACGTCGAATCGACAGAGTTTTAGATAAGACTTCGCTTACGGTCACAGGTCATGGCACAAAAATTCACCGGACGCATCTCATCGAACGGGTTACGCGTCCTTAACGGAACGTGAAGAACTAATCGCGACCTTTATCGCTAACGCTCATCTCATTCTCATTGCGTCTCTTTTTTTTTTTCAGCCAATCGACGATAGTCAGTTCGACGGTGAATGGTGTCGCCAGTGGCGGTGCACCGACGATGTACAGACCCAACTTCAGCCAAGCGTTCCAGCGTGCCGGGCCCACAACGGTACCGCCGACCCTCTCGGCTGGGCTATACCCGACTCAAAGTTTTACATCGAGCTTACTAAGCAACGGTATACAAAGTAATACTGATTATTGGTGTACTCTGTATCCTCTCCTTTTGAGCTCCTCTTTCAATCATTTGCACAACAACGCAGGTATTTTGAGCTTCGATGAAAAAAAATTTTTCATTTTNTTTTTTTTTTTTTTTTTTATAAGATACCTAGATCGAATGAGATCCACTTTATTTTTTTAAAATTCTATTTAATAGAGTTTTAAAATAGTTTCGAAAACTCTAGTTAATAGAGTCTTTAAAAAATAAAATAAATTATGTAAGTGACAATAATAAACTCAAAGGCTCGATTTGAAATAATTCAATAACACATTAGGTTGAGCTGAGGAACCGCGACAGTTGTTGTTGTCGAAATATCATAACATATATTTGATAATTAAACCATAACATACGTTTCGACTTTATACTAACGGTCTTCTTCAGTGTATAATTCTAAATTACATTACTTTGTTGGAGTCCAGATCTCTTCTTATGGACTCCAACACAGTAATGTAATTTAGAATTATAGTTAGTATAAACGAGTTAGTCGAAACGTATGTTATGTTTTAATTATCAAATATATGTTATGATATTTCGACAACAATTGTCGCGGCTCCTCAGCTCAACCTAATGTGTTATTGAATTATATAAGTGAGTTTTGTTCAGTTCAAGTAGCTTATTTTTTTTTTTATTTATGTTTCGGATATTTCATTCGTGTCGAATTGGCAATTTAATGATTACATTAATTTTAGAAACTGTTTGCAGTA
Organism: Solenopsis fugax; assembly: GCA_003595255.1. NCBI lineage: Eukaryota > Metazoa > Arthropoda > Insecta > Hymenoptera > Formicidae > Solenopsis > Solenopsis fugax. The sequence goes on along the minus strand of QKQZ01011402.1, from coordinate 13,847 downwards.
ATGTTTCGACTTTTATATATATATTTTTTACGTGGCTTGCATGAAACTCTACTTCGTAACATTATAATATTTCACAATATGCTTACTTTGATAAAGCTTACTAGAATGCTTCGAAATTGTCATGCACAATAAGATTTTGAATCTACGAATATCTTTGCAGGACCGACGGACCTTAGCATGAAGAACCCACCAAAGCCTGCTCTGCTAAGTCACAAACTGAACTCGATGGAATTGACCGCGGTGAAGCAACTAATAGGTGGATATCGAGAATCAGCCGCCTTTCTGCTCAGATCCGCCGACGAACTGGAGCAACTGTTGCTCCATCAACCATAGAGCTACGTTTACTTGGCCAGCGTTCGGCAGCTTGGCTCGTAGTCACAACGATCGGCGGGAAAGCGACGCGAGTATTGATATATACACAACGCCTGTGTGAGCATCGAGAGTAACGTCGGAGTCAGCGTGGACTCCTTCCTTCAAGGCCGTTTATATCGCTACTCTGTCGGCAACTCCGTGGCTCGACACACGAACTTATCTTTTGCTGTAAAACGGTCCTCTTGGGCGAACTAAATGTATTCGATCCGATAAGATGGGAGTGCAAGATTATAGAATTTAAATGTCGAAATTTTAAATTGACGAAACAAATTTGGAAAGAATAATTTGAGAAATTAATTGGAAATATACTTTATGTATGTAAGGACATTGTTTTCGACGAAAGTCGAGAGGCTATAATCGCGACGAAAAATTCATATTGAAGAAGTCACTGTATGCGGATTCATCGTTATAGGCGNAAAAAAAAAACCAGAAGAGTTCCATATACATAACGAATAATTGCATACTTCATTATGCGCGTCGTCGCGATATTTCTAATTCTAGGATTAAGGAAAACTACTCGAACAGGGTGTACATAAAAAGATATTTACTTAATTACCGATAAGCTTAAAGGATGCGGCGAGCTAGGATGCGTGCGCTAGTTTAAGGGAAACAATTGAAAATGGAAGAAGCTTCCGGACGGCAAGTCATTCGGAAGCGTGTGCTATTTTCTAACGGGGATGAAAACGTTTCCGGAAGTTCTTCTTCTCTACGGTCGGGAGACGCGCTTGCATTTTTTCCTACTCAGATTCGTAAGCTTCGAAAAACCGTTCGTGAGAGCTCCATAAATCTACTGCAAATATATTCAACCGTTTCGATGACGGTCGACAAAAAGACGGTCGCGTGTTCTTACGAGACGGTAATTTCACTAATCTGTTTGTTGTCGTTATGTACATATGACGTAAATGATATATGATGAGACTAGTTACTTTCGTGCGCGAGAAAACGTGATCAATTCACGTGACGGAATAGCGCTATTTACTTCGAGAGTGGCGTACAAACATCTGATGAATTGAATTGAGATACGGAAACGACGTGATAAGAAAAATTCAAATTTTAAAGGGATTTATCAAAATTATTGATTTCTCGCCATTTTTGGAGCAAATGGTGGCTCACAGATCTAGCTTTTACGACAGTCATACGTGTATATAGAAAGAAAATGCGTCCGCGCATTGATACACGTGTACATAAATATGTAGGTCGTAAGACAAGATGGATTTTTTTATTGGCGACGCGTCTCAGAGGCCTCGTCAGTGGAGATTAATTAGCTAACCAATTAACGATAACTATGTACAACGTCGTAATATAGTTAGACCGTAGTCGTTTCGGAAGCGGAGGAGCGTAGTGATCGAGAGTATAATTTCGGGACCATCTTGTCACGATCGGACAATACGTTACAATCGTATTCGTGGTCTCCGGACGCATCACTGTGTTACCAAAGAACACTAATTATTATGGGTAATGTACGTATAGTACTACTTAAGGGTCGCGTTCTTCTTCTTCTTCTTCTTTCCGTTATTCTTTTCAACGACACTTCTTTCACAAAAGCGCGAAATCATTTTCTCCATCGACTAATCGTACGAAGATAGATATAAACGCCACTGCACGTGGCTCATTATACAGTCGTTTCATATTATTCTTTTTATTATCATTAATACTGACATTATTACCGCTATGCTATATTAATTTTATCATTATCATTATCAGCATCGTTATTACCGTCACGATTGTCACTGTCACTGATATTATTGATTGCGAATTGAAGAATCGCGAGAAGGTAGTACACGAGACAGTACGAATAGTTCATTCTGTTCTCCAACGTCATTTTCCACGGAAAGTTTCCGCTTGTTAAGTCTACTTTGTCGTTGTTTTGTACATAGTTTATATGCATACATTATAAACGGAGCGCATATGAAGATTGCGGAAATTAAGTTGCTTAACTAATTAGATACAAAGAAGAGTATATATATATAAATATATATGTAAATGCAAAATATCTTTATGCGAACGATTGCTGATTGCTGTCACCGTCGAACTCCAAGCGCAGAACATTCCAATGAAAGAAAACAGAAGAGTAGACAAAGGAAAAGGACGAACAAGAAAAACTTAGAGAAAGAATTTTATTGAAGAGAGAAAGAGTGCGAGAGAGAGAGAGAGAGAAAATGTGTGCATGTATGTGCGTATGTGTGTATGCGATCATTGAACATGCGCTCATCGAAGATTTTATGGGAATCACGACTTTCATTGACCGACAATAGTCGTACTTCCATTTTCCTTTTCCGCTTGCGAGCAAATCGCCGCGGCGAAACGCGCCCGATCGCCGCGCGCGATCGAAATCACAATAATGTTCGCGGCACTTTAGTAAGAGAGGATCGAATAAAGCGTTTCGTCAATTGGAACTAATTCTTATCAGTCATTTGAAACTCCAAGTACTTGCGAAGATGGTACACACCGCCGCCGCCCTCCCCGCGAATGCAATTTCTCATAGTAAACGGACTCGTCTCGTTAATCGACACACAGTGCAATAGTCTATAGCGATACCGTTGTTCTACCGTGTTATTGTCAATCGTCGTCACGATCATGCTTCTGTCATGCACGACATATACAAATAGTCTCAGCTCAGCCACATTACCCCTCCCCCCCCGTTTCCCCATCCCCTTTCTCCGCGCTGTCCCCTTGATTTCAAGCAGGCATCACAATTCTTCATGGATATTAACAGTTACTGACAAGTTCATAATCTTACCACTAGCATCGTACATTTATGCGTAATTCACCTCAGATCTTCGTAGCCATACACATCGCGAGGGCCGAGCTCCGTTTTGCGTACCAAATGTTTCTCCCTCCCCCCTCGAATCCGATGACCAATAATGTTCACTGCGCGTTCTGCTAATAATTAATATGATTATATACCTCGAGATGAATCTAGGATTTGTGGATTCGTGACATTCGAGACAGTAATCGAAAAGAATTCATTGTAAATATTATTTTCGACTAAGTGCACGGAAAGAACGATTTTGTTGAAGTATCCAAACATTTAGCTGGATACTTCAGATCTAAAAATAATTTTATTGGATCATTAAAATAATTGTGACGGATGTTCAAGCATGATGAGCAATGCCACGAAAAAATGTTGACATTCTAGCAATTCAGTTTGAGAGTCCAACATAATTATTTTGATGGCCTAACGAAATTCTTTTCAAATCTGTATCCAACTAAATTTTTAGATACTTTAGCAAAACCGTTCTTTCCGTGTGAGAATCGAATCCAAATAAAAATCGAATTCAGCCTGTCATCGATAACTGTTGCTCTTTTCGCAACTCGACTGATTCGAAAAACCTGAATCTAACGTATGTACATCCGGAATAAAAGGAAAAGGGAAAGACGAAGGAGACGAGACAGAGGAGAAATTTATGGAGACCGAAGAAACGTGCGACAACCACTCTGTTCTTCTTTCTTTTCCTACGTTCGATAAAAAAGTATCCGTCGTGTACCTTAATTCGCCTACGCGGAAGTGCAGATCTACTGTTCATATATAGTCGCGAATCGATGTATATTGATTAAAGAAAAAAAAAAAATATGTATTTGTTCCTAAAGAAATATTAAGAGTAGTAATATACCGTAAAAGAATATTAATATTAATAGTAATGATAACGATAATTTGATGGTACATACTTTCTTATAAGTAACATTACACATTACTAGGATTATTGTAGAGTTGGTACGGTTCTTGAGGATGCCTTGCCTGTAAATGTAACATACGTTAAATGAAAAAAAATCTTATTATCTTGTAAATGTTTTACCAAATATAATCGATTATTCAACTTATACTTCGGTCCTGATTTCTTTAATTGTCCAACGTCCTACCCGCATCGACGTGTCGGCGAAATTTACGACTCGACATATTTTTCTTCCTCTGCGTTTTTTTTTTATTTTTTATTTTTTATTGCCGTTGGTCCTTCCGCATGATTAATGTCGACCGAAGAGATCCCGTAAAGCCGCGGCCCGTACGACCATAAATATCTGGGCGCATGCATAATCGCGCGGCGCTTTTAAATGCGACGAGTAATCGGCCCGATAATGCATTATATGTATATGCGTATCGGACAAAATGGAAAGTCGAATAAGCACCGGTGCGCAAGATCACGATCTCGGTTCTGGATTATGAAACCACCTTCTCGCAACAATGTGGCAAGATTTAAAGCTTATTGCGGCTATTCATTCACCTTTTCGAGAAATCTTGCGCGAACGCTGGTTTTTATTATATACTTCGGCAAATAAGGAAATTACGTAAGAAAGTTATGTGCAATGTCGACATTTTAATCTAACTTAATTACGATATTTTATTGCCCGGCATATTTTCCTTGCAGCGATTGCTTCCTTTATACAGAAGATATCGCCGAAACATAAGCGAAATATTGCATCTAATTAACAATCAACATATTTTGCAATATGGATCTGAGAAATGATCAGCGGCAATGCAATGCGGTCTTATGCGGCGCACAATGGAAAGTCAAACGAACGGTCGCCGGTCGGCGCGATCTTTGATGCAAGGAGATTGCGAAACGGCACCGGTTACTCGGACAGAGCAACTTAGATCACGCTGGAAGGCCGCGGCGTCGAAGTTACGAATGCCTCGCCTCCAATGATCTCTCGATAAACGCTTTTTGCGCTAATACTTTTAAACCCACTAAGACGAAAGAAATCTTTGAGACAAAAAATATCTATACACGTTCTCTAAATTATCGCTCGCGATATTAATAGCAAGTAACAGACTACCAACGGAGATTCAGAAAACAGAGAATATAATTATATATAATTTTTCTATCGGTTTTTATTCCGTCGCTTCGTAATAACACAGCCCACGGGGAATACAACGAGCGGATAAAATCTGCGATCACGCGAGCACGGATCCGTCGAGCGAGTTTCGATAGTCTCGTACCGGACACACCGGATCATCAGGCGAATGTTCAGTCGTCATCGTTTTCGAGAAATGGCTTTTGACCAAAAGTTCGTCCCACCGAGCAGTGCAAAATCCCACATAAGACGCGCGTACACGCACGCAAATCGATCCGAGCGTCTCGACGAGACGAGGGATATATCGGCGGGGGCTCGTTTTCCCACCGAGAATCGTAAAGCCGTTTCCTCTCGCCAGGCTCTCCGGAGTAACGTCTATCGGCCGACAATGCATCACGGGCTTTACGAAGGCTTTTGCATTCGAATGGCCGGTGGGTTTCAGAAGAACATCGAGCTCGGGCATACATACGTACAGCTTCTTTACATATGTACAAATGCATATTTCCCATGTACGCACGTTCTCAGAATTTTTCTTCTGCTGACCGTTTAATTTTACACTGAACNTAATGTAATTTCTCTTGCACGGAGAACTATTTATACACTGAAAACAAAGTCTGGTTATAACTACCAAATGTATAGTGAAATAGTATCAATTAAATATTTGATCAATGTAACCAAAAATAATTTTACTTTTTTAAATATTTAGTAACTTATACCGGATTGGATACAGAAAAAAAATTAGTATTAAATCAAGATTCATTGTTTCATATATAAGCAAGAATATAAAATCTTCTTGGAAGAAATGATAATCTTGAACAGACATAATTTGCTTTATATGAAGAGAAAAATTTTCTTCATGTAAACAAATTATGTCTGTTTAAGATTATAAATATATAAATTCTTCCAAGAAAATTTTATATTCTTGCTTATATATAAAATAATGAATTCTTGATTTGATAGTAATTTTTTTTCTGTGTAATACTTACTAAACATTTAGTAAAATCAAATTATTTTTTGTTATATTGACAAAATATTTAATTGATACTATTTCACTATACATTTGGTAGTTATAACCAGACTTTGTTTTCAGTGTATAAATAGTTCTCCGTGCAAGAGAAATTACATTAAAAAACTTCCAAATACTTGGCCTGTTAAAATTTTTTTTTATTATATATTTGTTATATTATTCTTTGTTATGAAAAATGCATATAAGTTAGTATTTTCTGCTTTGTCAAATAGAGAGTTAGCTATTTGGAATATCGGCCTTGTTCTCCATTGACCTCGTAACTTTACCGAAGTAGGACGGGCAACCCGCAAGTTTGTATAATTGAGCTGCTCAGGCGACGCAGTGCGCAACGCGTTTTAAAATTCACACATGATCACGTCGTAGCGAGTAATAACATTCGCACGCCGCTCATTATGCGTGCGTATTTAACCCTGAGGAGAGAGAGAGAGAGGCGGTCCGGCGGGCAAGTGCGCCGGGGTCAGTGTGTTTTCTACGGCTATCAAACGTTGTGCTAGTGTAAAAGAAGCCCTATACCAATATACGAATGCCCACGTATGTGTGGATATCTACTTAACGTATTCCACGCGTGTAGCAACCGGCGAAATAGTAGTATGTAACATACTCGTCGTCCTCGGTTGCACCGGGCGTGGTACGCGCGACCATAACGGACGGTCTTTGCAGCAATAATTTCTTTCTCACGCGCTCCAGCGAAGCTGGATATCTCCGCGAGATTATCTCTCTCGAAGGATAATGCTGCTCGGAATGCAATTTCGTCAATTGTTAATAATTTGTCCTTAAAGCGAGATGTTAATTTAAGATATTTGTGACTACGTACCATTCATTAAAAACAAAATTACATCATTAATAACGTGTACAATTTACACATGTCATTATTAAATTAATTCAGGACAATTTTAAAAAATAGCATAAAATGAGTTTCAATTGTAAACTTACGCGGCGTATCATAAAAACACAACATAGCTTCATTAATAATTTCTGGAAAATATTTTGTTTTTATTCTTTCTACTTCATTTAATTATGCACGTCAGTTTTGACAACAAATTTAATTGAAATGTATAATTTCGTACAGATATATGTGTGTGTCGATAAATAATCATCAAATTAGTGTTTATTATCAATCTCGTTGCCGTAGTTTATGTTTATTTTGTGATCGGTAAAACATCGAGATTCGTAATGAGCACTCATTAAAAATGAGCTATAATTGTGCATTGTACGCGAGTAATTAATTAATTTAACCAGACTCGCTTTCGTGTCGTGCCTGCACAACTCGATCTCGATAAACTATCACGGAATAATTACGAGCACTCGTTAACGCGGGCGTAGAAATAATACCGATGCGTTACGGCACGCGTTACGCTGTAAACAACAGCATTGGTGCCTGTGTGAAATTAGCACACTGTTTTCAGAGTTTTCATATAGAATTGATAAAGCCATCGCCAGAGCCAGCATTATTCTATTAATTATCGAAATTCTGCTGACTTTACAAAGATAACATCGCGCATTGTTTTCGCGGGAAGCCGAAGAGTACGAAACCTAGGTTTATTACGAGCTGTATCGTTGTCTCGCCCGCATTGTTTTCAAATTTGTGTAATTCCTTAGTTTAGCGCGATATATGTGATTTCACCCGCGGGACTTGTTGCGCAATCGAGTCTTGTTGGCTTAGAGTGTCGACAGTGACAAGCAGTATCGAGGATACGCTTACGTTTTCGTCGAACATCGGTTATACGTTTCTGTGTGCGTCACGCACACAGAACGCTTCCGTACTTCTCTCCCGCGATTCCAAGTACGACTAATGATATCGCCACTTCCGTTGCGCTCGGCGTAGCCTCGAGCGATTTCAGCCTGATCGCGTGATTCTAATACGCTCCGCGAAACGATCTTTTTTACCTAAACAGCCCTATTTTCTCGGAAAAATAAAAAAAAAAGGAACGATCTTTCTTAAAGAGCGTTAAATTCTTTCGTGTAGCGAAATTAGTTGTTCATGGACTAAATTAGTAGTGCGTACACGGTCCGCACGGTATTACTATATATCAGCAAAAGAGACAGGAAGAAATTTTCTATGGAAATTTTATTGTCCCGCAGCGGTTTAAATTTAAAGCTAATAATTTGTCGATAATTTATTTCCAAGAAAGTCGAAGGTACATTTCTTTGAGAACGTTGAAATTGGCGAGATAATTAACCCGTTAAGATTTTGACTTCTTGATGTGTCTTTGTTTCTCTTTACAAGTAATTATAAAGTGAGAGACATGTTTTAAAGATAATATAATTTTTAAACATTAGAAATTTAAAAAATTCATATTTTTATAAATATATTTTGCTACGTAATATATTTAATTAGTAATTAGTAAATTAACATGCGTTTGAGTCAGTTTAAACCCCACGCGAGTGCTCATGATTAAAGAATTACGAAACGAGCGTAACATGAAAATATAAGCAGAGATAGAAAACGAGAAAATACAGAATTCGACATCGCCATTAATAATTTTGATCGAATCCATCGATAAATCTGAAAACGTCTCGCTGCGACGTGTTAGCTGCCGATCGGCCGACACCAATTACACTAATTATGACCACCAATCAACGATCGCGCATTAACCGAAAGACGAAACCGCTTATTAAGTCCGGCTTTAATGCCCGTAAGCCGTCCGTAATGTAACGCACTCCTCGGGATCGTGTGGCTTCCACTGCGGGCAAAAGACTCTCGTATTCGCCCTCGCGGGACCCCGGCGGGGTTATTAGGGTCATCCGATTCAAAGGAAGGTCACGTCAAGGTCATCGCCGTGGGTGACGTGGCGTTTGTAAGGTATAAATTCGCATCATGCGCCGGGTTCGTGTCGTGGTTCACGCGGATACATCGGATTCGCTTTCGTTTAACAACCGCGTGAATCTCTCGCCACGTCTCTCGTTCTCCTTTCTCTTTCGAGAATCACGTAAATTACCCAAAGTTATTTTAATAACGCAACGGCATGCAAATTGGGTTTTCGCTTATGCCGCGCTCGTTTGAGAAACTCATCTAGTTCTTGATACTGTTGTTGCAAATAAATGAACTTCAACATGATTTACAGTTTTTTCGGATTCTTCTTCGATAAATATATCATAATAGTCCCGTTTTCAGTAAACAAAATCTTGACAATTGATAAAAAAAAAGCTCAATAGATTAGAAATGCATTTGAAAAAATTAAAATTTATGTGTGATGGCAAATATTCAATTCTTAAAATCACAATGATTACATTAAAAAATTTTTAATAAAAAAAGGAACCTCGGGGTAATCGATTCACCTTTAACTCTTTTGCAGATATTGATTCTGCGAAGTGGAATAATCGAATAAATTCTACATTGGTAGCCTCGGGGCTGGAAAGGAAGGCGTACGGTATCGGTCTGACCGTGAATTTAATATGTATCAATCGTAACAATAATGCGCTCTTTATTAAAGACGCAGTTGGCGTCACTCGTTAAAGATTGAACGTAAACTCGACTTTGCGACGCCTACGATTAGAACGCCCTCGCAGATTTGAATGAGCCGCGATAAATAGCGGAACACGCCCGCGGCGCACGCTTTTTGTTGTAATCAGAAGCCGACGAATTTATTTTGCATGAGACCGGTTAGGTAGCGCCGTGCAAAGTTATAGCCGGCTCATTAATCGTCCGTCGCAGTCGTAATAAGCCCTTAATCTTCCCGCGGATCCGCTACCTGAGTAACTGCTGTTCCAGAGGCGTCATAAGCCCCGCGAATATCCTGCGAATTTCTGCGTCCTCACGTAGAGGAGCGCGCACGAGGAAGAGCGCACGCGTGTCCCACCAGATAACTAATCGCGATAATTAATCTGCTTAATAAATAAAATTCCCGCAACCGAGATGTAGCAAACCTTAGTTCGTGTGATCGAGCTCGTGTGAGCGTGCCTTTAAGATCCTTCGCCGGGAGACGATACGCGACTCACGAGGAGGACTCTTCTTTTTGGGCTCGCTTTTCTTTTCTCGTGTTTTCGCAAGGTTCTTGACCGCTGATTCAGCGGCGAACCTCGCCGACGAACCTTTGATGATCGGTTAAAAGGACGCGGAAGTCTGCAGTATTTCTCTTAATGATCGTTAAGAATGTTTGGCTCTACAATACCAGTTAAAAGTTATGGAAATTTAAAAAAGGAAGGCTTCTTTATTCTTTTTTTTCTTAATTAATAATAAAACATTTTGATCGTAAATACCCGAGTTTTAGCCTTGAAATCAACTGCAAAGGAGAAAGTAATGAAAAATTTGGCTTACAATTCATGCAGCGAAAATGATTCTATTTTATTACAATTTTAGACAGATAACTTTTAAACGAATAAATGGATCTCAATAAACTTTAGCAGTTAGCACAATGTTTATTACAGTTTTATCATACTTTCTCATCAAATTTGCAAATAAGTACTGCAAAACTATAAATTTTATGTAAGAGTCAAAATCAAATAAAAAAATTAATTTTTAAACCAATAAGAGAATTATGTTTAAATTTTACACAGAAACTCTAACATAATAATAGAACAATCTATAAAATTTTTAAATTTTTGGAAAAAAACCGCTTTATGAACATCAAGTTTCTAAATTATCTACAAGTTAACGCTTTCTATACTTTTATTTAAATCTCTCATAAAAGTATAATATGAAAAGATTTCTTTTTTTCGCGTAATCATTTCGCTGCATGTAATAATTGCACGTGAGCCCGTCGTACCTTCCAGGCAAAAAGAAATAAAGTCACGATGTAATTTGATTTGCATATATACATATTTAAGAATTAAATTAAAATAAAAATTTACTGAAAAATGTAATAAACAATTTTTGTAAAAAACCTTTTTGCATATAAATATTTATATGTACGTATGAGCGTGAGACAGAGAGTATTTTTTAAATATAAAATTTTTAAAAAATTGACATTTCTTACATTATGATTATGCTCTTTAGAAAAAAGATTTTACAAAAACAATGAAACAAATGTTTAAATTGAGTTAAAGATTTTAAATTTATATTTTTATAAAATATAACTTTTTGATTATTTAGCCAGTATAAATACTGGTTAGATGTGTATTTTGTCCTCAATAAAATATAATCACTAAAAATTTAGTATATTTAACATTTGAAAATTGGAGTGGCACTATAGCTCAATTTGAATCATGGGTTTTTTTAATTAGAATGAGAACTTCTTTTTCAGGCTTCTCAACAGTTGTCTTTAACAAAGTAAAGTTGTTAGCTTCACGTACCTCCAGGAAGACCTTACGAATTTAAAGATACGTAGGATGAGGGAATCGAGGCCAATTACGAGTCTGCCGCTCTCATACGCGGCATCCCAATGTGTCACAGTTAATTATATTATTTGAAAAAATGTATAAAGATTCTAAAAATATAGTTCGCTGTTTATCACGCACTATTTCGAATATTTGAAAAACTATGAGGAAGGCTGCCGCAAAGCAGGAGTTTAGTTTGGCATACGAATGCAACGAGTTAATATGTACTTGGTTTCTTATATTTGAATTATTTTTTATGTCATTAATTTATAATATATTTTAATTATTTTTGTTAGAGAGACGAGCAAGATATACAGAGGGACATTTTTCGTATTTTTTATACTTTTTAAATATTAAAGAAATGTTTTGTCAGCATGCTTTTGATATTTACCTTGAAAATACGTATAGAGATGACAGCTTATGCAAGAACAATAACAGTTATTCTGTAAATTAGACTTTAAAATGCTCCGGGTGCAACGTCTTGCGCAAATAGATGATAATTAATATACGAGATTGACTCATTGAGATACCCCGAAGGTAGAATTTTGCTCCGGGGATTAATTACAGATCAATCACGAGCGGCATCGAGATATTTTTCTCAAGCGAGATTGTATTGACGCTTGGAATGATACATCGGCATCGGGAAATGCGCGCGCGGAGCCGACAAACGAGATTAATCGTCGCCGAATACGGCGGGTTGTTGCACTCGCAATTAAAGTACGTTAATAAAGTACCGGAGGCAAATCGTTTCGCGCTCAGCGGAATGTGAAAGTAGATAAGTCGCGGCGACTAGTCGTGTACCTTGTGCCGGTCTCGATGGCGCGCGGCGAACCTCATTATCGGTTTCCGACTTAATTGAGGTTGGTTTCGTTAACGGATTACGGCCGGATCGGTTCCGCAAACCGATCCAGCGTCCCGAGCACAAATGTCATTATCACGATCAACAACTTACGGGCAAGCGCCGACCGTACATGCCAATTAAAATGCCGCCTTCAAACTGGTGACCGCCGGACTTAACTTTTTCATCGTCGCGCGTAATCTCCATCCATAAACATCGATAAGATCAGCATAAGCGATCAAACCGGATGATTACACGGGCAATATTACGTTATGCAAGCTCTAGCTTTTCAACTGTCAGCGTCGTCGTATTTTACGGCTTAATTCGAAAGGTAATAAATCAAGCTCTTGCCACGATGTAATTAACTAATAATATTACGAAGGGGGGAAAACGTGAATGCACCACCGAAAAAGTAACATTAATATACTTCTCCCTTTAATAATTATCCTGAAACGACCGGTCGCGCTCGGCCGGAAATTTGCGGCCCACGCAACGGTATACTCGTTTACTCGCATCGTACTGCCGCGCGGAAAAAAATATTAAAATATACTTTCTATCATCGTAACGTAGTCGTATATCAGAAAAGTGGATGTCGTATATTAGAAGGCGAGGCAAGCGGCGATGGCGTTTCACGAGATGGCGTGACTCCGGCGCTATCGCATGGCAACCTTGCCGTGCATTATCGCCGATTAATAAGCCCTACGTTCTAAGAAAGCACCTCGGGGTTACGTACTTACTCGACATGCATCCCGCGTTCGTGGATCATCGCCACGAGGGAGAGGAAGAATCGCCTCGGTCTTTAACTTCTCGCGCGCTCGTCTCACGTGAGAGAAAGAGAGAGAGAGAGAGAGAGAGGCGGGGGAGGGATCGCGGAACTCACGGATGCGGAGAGGCGATTTCGAGTTTCCTTCGGGAATCTCCCGACTATGCACGTAAACCCGCCTCACGACCGGCAATTTGCAAATTTCCATTTCGTTCCAGCGCAGCTGCTTCGCTGAGAAAATACGGCGTCGAACCCCCCCCCCCCCC
>QKQZ01011401.1:11238-24711 GCA_003595255.1 Solenopsis fugax | reverse complement strand
AACTCGACATTTTCGCACACAAAAGAATATATTATACTTATAAAAAATCACTAATATTTTAAGGTTATGTTGTTGACAGATGTCCAACAACGATAATGACGTTTTACAATTTTAACCATAACTTACTGGTGGCGCCAACTTTTGTCAAACGGCGGAAACTAATTTGTACACCTAATAATAAATGCTACAAAATAAAGCTTTACAAATATTTACCTTAGAATCTAACGCAGTGAAAAGAGCTTAAGGAGTTATGTATTAGAATTACATACATACACTACTTTTATTCGTATCTTTAGTCGTTATTATTTTGATGTTAAAAAGAACTGCTGTCCTATGTTATGCTGTCCGTATGTAATAATCAACATAACCTTATCCAGACAGTACAATATTTATGATAAATATTTATAAATATTATCGAATACTTTCTTATACATATATTATATAAAAGTTTTATAGATATTTTATATACAGGAAGGAAAGAAATCATAAAAACCTTATTCAAAATGTTGTTAAGATATAGACTACATATTTTATATAACACTTATGATAAATAAAATACTTAATATTTTTAGTAATATTTTATACATTTTTGTAAATATTTTTATGAGATATTTATGTGATAAACCTTTATGATCTATTCAATCTAGGACCATAAAAATGTTTACGAAGTATTTTTATTAATATTTATAAAATAATTCAAATAATTTATAAAATATTTTGCAAATATTTTATAAATATTGTGTGCTGTCTGAATATTGCGTGCGAGAAATGATTTCTCAAGACTCGCTAGGCTCACGACATTTGCGACGCTCGCGACACTCGTAATGTTCGTAATGCAAATAGCTTATGGTCATCTCACGACTTTCGTATATAATAGAACTTTATATCAAGGGTGGGCAGTATTTGAAATACATGTTTAAATACATTTTGTTTTTAGATACATGTTTTAAGAGTATTTTGTATTTTGTATTTTAAATTTGATTTTTAAATATATTTGAATTATGTAAAAACATTTTTACATAATTTAGTTATTAAAGTTAAAACCGTACATTGTAGATTCATTTCATTTGCTACGTTTATTAGTTCTCCAGCGCGTAGTTCTCTCTCAGACTCATCTTTTGAAACATTATTGTTTCTGAAAGGCAATAATAAATTCACTAAAATAACTTGTAATATATAGAGGAGAAGAGGATATTATGGTTACTGTGAACATTACGCCTATCCCCATTATCTCCGTTATTAATTGACGAATTCTAACAATTGTTTATGGAATTATTCAATTGGTAACCCGCCATTTTTTAGTGGCGCTAATATGCTAATACACAATAGCTGACAATTCTTATAAAGCATTTTTACTTTTAAGCACTTCTAAACTTTTTCAAAATACATTTTAACACTTAATTACATATACTTTCTCATTGTTTTTTAACTTGAACGTATTATCACACGAATGTACACTCGAGTGTTTTTTTGTTATTTAACTTTTTATTCAGTTTAAAAAACCATATTAATAAAATCCCATGTTATTGTTTAACTTTGTCGAGTTAGACAAAGTTAAACAATAACATGGGATTTTGTTAATATGGTTTTTTAAATAAAATTTTCATATCAAAATATTTCTTCGATAAATCGATTGTTACTCTAAAGGACGATATTCAGAAACATTAGAGATATCATTTTATGTTTGTTGTTCAACAAGAATAAAATGATATTTCTAATGATATCTCTAAAATCTTTGAACGTAGGAAAATTTTAAATCAGGAAAATTCTAAACGATGGAAAAATATATAATTTTTTATCAAAATACTATGTTTTTTTAACTAAATTAATTTTTTAAAAATTATTTGTGAACTAGCCATATTACAATCACCTTTTTTCAACCGATTATGCAATGCATCACATTTTTATAAATCGGGTCTTAATTAATAAATATTTTATTACTTTGAGTCTAGAATCTGTTAAACAACACTTTGACGAATATAATCGTTCAGATTCCAATATAAAATATTGATTATAAACAAAGTTATTCAATAAAATAAAAGTGGATACCATATTACTCTCTTCTCCTCTAATATTCTATATGCATTCTATACCTATATAATATTCTTCATATGTTATATAGTTTCTAAGTTTAATTATAAAATTAAAACGCAATCAAAACCAAAGTTCTTGCGAGAAAAAGTATATATAAAAAAATTAATAATGTTAAATAATTTTAAATAAAATTGTAAAAAAATATTTTGTATTTGAAGAAGTATTTACCAAATACTATTTTGTATTTAAATTCAATTTTTAATATATTTCGCCCACGCTTGCTTTATATGAATAATAGAACGCGGATGCGCGAATTCGTATACACATTACAGCAAATATCAAATTAAAGAACGAAAATAATTAAAAATAATTTAACGAACGTCGAAGCCAAGCTAGATGTTAATGCTAACTAGTTCTATTTATTCATAATTTTAACCTTCATAAACAAATGTTTCAGCCCTTGTATCGGATTATTTTTAATGTTATTTCGAGATCGTCAACAATTTGAAAGTTCGCACATTTAAGTAAATTTTAACGAATTACATACGATAAATTGACTATATTATATATGAGTAACATCCTGCGCTCTTTTTCTTCTTTATGATTTCAGCGGACTTTATACTTACTTATATCTACTAGGGCAGTTTCGATTTTTTAATTTTGTACATGGATCCCATCTTTGTTGTTGCTTCTATTTATTATAGCCGCGCAAAACTTATGTATCTTTAGTACTGGTTGATCTATATCATTCAAATTTGTATTATTTATTTAATAGAAATTGTTTCTGCGTCTTTAATATTAATGAATAAGATTTTTTAATCGTGACAAAAATTATCCACTCTTGTATTATATTAGAAGTGTGATTTAGTTTTGAAGGTTTTGCAAGAGATAGCATTAATGTCAGTGTTGTCGAAGACATTCCAATCACAGATATTGTGTATTAATACTTTAATATTACTTCATGATATTTAGTCATTTACTAACAATAGACGCAGTAAACAACGTGTTACACTATCTTAAAAATAAAGCTTCCAAAAAATTTTCGACATGCGTTGCTTTTGTTTTTTAATCAGAAGAAAACGGCTGAAAATCATAGAACTTTAATAGAAACTTATGGTGATATTATTCCATCAGTTAAAACATGTGAATATTGGTTCAGATGATTCAAAAGTGATGATTTCAATGTTAATGATGAAGATTGCTCGTGACTACCAACAAAGCTAAAAAAATGCAGATTTGCAAGCATTATGGAAAATCCAGCACAATCCACTTCAAGACGTACCACAGCATTAAATGTTGATCGTACAACAGTTATTATATGTTCACATGCTATAAAAGAGATTTTCTCTTTGTCGAGATCACATTACTCGTGGGATAACGACGTGATTATGTTGATCTTTTGATTTTATTCCTTATGAAGTTGACAGAGTATCTCGAAAATTGTACTTTGACATTAACAGACTAATATACTCGCTCTATAGCGGTTAGTTGTAAAGCTCTGAACTCATATAAAGAACCTCCCTCTCTTAGTTTTCATGGAAGAGGTAACCAGATTAACAATTGGCAGATTACTAACTGGCAATAAATCTGTTTCGCTTTGTTTGTTCAAACCGTGGTGTTGATGTTTTATATAAGTCATCTCTAATATCGATCTTTTTGTCAAAGAAGGCTCTTTATCTAGTACTAGTACGTTATTTCCATTAAAATCATGATTGTTATCGATTCTGTGAGATCAAATTCAAATTAAATTTAATTACATTATTTGAAAGCTACATTCAGGGCCTCCATGCTAGAATAAAGTTAAAAAATTAATATCTAATATACTTCTCAAAATTACGTAAATAATATACACGTGTAAAAGTCGTTAAAATTATAAGCTAAAGATGCAGTGAACATTAATAACAGGGATCTGTGGTTTTTTTGTTTGAAGAAAATTTATCATTTCCTATGTATTTTTGCGCGCTGAACACGAATTCGGCAAGCAAATTGCTCCATCACGTCAGGTTTTTAAGAAAAATATGGTTAAAGGTGTCAAAAATGTTTTTTGACATATTCGTGATTTTTTTGCTAGCAAAGTAAATTTTTTTTTCTACTTCCGCTTACGCCATCTTAAAGTGTCAACTTTTACCTTTAAAATATATATTTTTTTAACGTTATACGTTTCTTTTTACCGATTTAATCTCTGTGTAGTGTGTAGTCACAACATGACCAATATTTTACTGGCCGACGTGGTTTCCGGTGTTTGAATAAAAGTTACCATTTTCCATGTATTCTTGCGTGCTGAACACGAATCTGGTAAGCAAATTACAATATCACATCAGATTTTTGAGAAAAATGAGGTTAAATGTGTTGGTCGTAACGTACGTGACTACACAGAGATTAAATCGGTAAAAAAAAACGTATGGCGTTAGAAAAAATCTATTTTAAAGGTAAAAGTTGACACTTTAAGATGGCGTAAGCAGAAGTAGAAAAAAAATTTACTTTGCTAGCAAAAAAATCACGAATATGTCAAAAAACGTCGTTTTTGACACATTTAACCACACTTTTCTCAAAAACCTGACGTAATAGAGCAATTTGCTTGCCGGATTCGTGCTCAGCGCGCAAAAATACATAGGAAATGATAAATTTTATTCAAACAATAGAAAAGAAGTCTAAAAACGGAGCCCTCTGTAATCAGTAACCATCTTACAATATCTAAATAGACTGTAACAAAGTAACATTAACATTAACGTTGCTCTAAGACTTCAATGTGAATAATATGAGATATCATGGTATCTCACCACCCCACATCTCACGATTCCTTTCTTTCCTCTATATGTAATACGTACATGAAGTGTGCTTACCTTAACAAAATTCTATGTTATTGTTTAACTTTGCATAACTCGAAATGTATATGTACAAGCAAATGTATATGCAAAGCCAAATAAAAATTAAATAACAAAAAACACTCTAATGTACAGTGCGTTGCATTGATGCCTGGGGTTCGATTTTAGGGACCACGTTTCTTTCTTAGTTATTTTTATGTTCATGACCGAATGCTGCGTCAACGATCACGAGGCAGCATTCTGTCATGAACATAAAAATAACTAAGAAAGAAACGTGATCCCTAAAATCGAACCCCTGGCATCAAAGCAACGCACTGTACATACATTCGTGTGATAAAACGCTAATAAAGTTTAAAAAGAATGATGAAATATGTTTAATTAAACTATATGAATGTAAAACTGCCTTATAACAAATGTCAGCTATTGTGTATTAGCATATTAGCGCCACCACTACTGATAGGCTGCTAAAACAAATGATTTCATAAGTAGTTACTACAATTTATCATCTAATGGAGATAATACAAGTGGCCATATTACCAATGGTACGAGGGCTATTTGAAAAGTTTCCGGCCTTTTTAAGAAAAACACATATTTCGAAGCAAAACAAAATTTATTTCTCGACGTAATCTCCCTGCAACTCGATACATTTGGTCCAACGTAAAAAAAAATAAAAAAAATAAAAAAAAAAGGGGAGGCTTCACCGTATACAGAGTCTAACTCATCTTTTATTTCCTGAGTCTTTTTCCCTTTCAAATGAAGGAATTTTATCACTGCGCGATACTCAATTTTCTCCATTGTTGACAGACAATGTCAGCTGACAACTTTGGAAGAGTTGCCATAGACAAAGTAATGATCAGAATGACTTCAAATTTTTACGGTTTACATATGTCAAGGCCATCTATTGGACGGCGAAAGAAATTTTTTTCTACAGTTACTTTATGTCGATGAGGCCGGAAACTTTTCAAATGACCCACGTATTATGGTTCACAATACCATTTTTATCCTCCAACATTTTGAAATAAACGATCATTATAGCTCCATATCGTTTATATTGAGTTCACTTTGTGTATTGTGTCTATAAATGTCTATAAACAATGTACTGAAAGAGTTAAGAATGAATGTATAAGTATTTGTGTCTATATTTAACCCTGTTATATAAACTTTTGGATGGGAGTCCCCATTTGGATAAATCCTCTTTTATTCCTCCGTAGGCACCATGAGTCTTTCGTGGAATAGTCGATTCTTCGATCTAGAATTATTCGGTAAATAATAAACAGAAGCATTCGGCTTCCTCCCTTAAAAAAGTTGTTGACAGTGGGGATTTATCGGCCGGATTTAAGGACATCGTGTTTCATCAGTCGTGTCTTAATCAACGACACATGAAAGTGAAATGTATCCCCTCACGATGTCCGCCGAAGTTGTTTCTTGTCAAAATAAGTTGACCATGTTTTTCCTACTCTTAGCCTTTATTTTAATATATAACGTAAATAAAATATTATTTTCATCATATATAGAAAAACTTCATCTAAAACATTGATATCGCTCATATTTGATTCTTAGAACAACAAGAAAATGTACAAACGATAAGTTCTAATAAGTAATGAATAAGAAAACGTGCTTTCCGTTATTAGAAAAAAAAATTTATATTTTTGCTTTATATGCCAAAAATCAGCTTGCAAGAAGTATGTACGCATTTTTGTAAGTGATATGTAATATTATACATGTAATAATGCGCATTAAGTATAATTTTCTTTTAATTATATAATAATATTTGTACTTATTCTTAGCAATCATTTCTAAAATAAAATAATAAAAAATTGATTTTTTTCAAGAAATTGTTATTTTCTCACTTTCTACTACTTCTTTTTCTATTTTCTGTGAACCAAATAATAATTTTTATGTTATCAAATAATTATACTTTTTTAAAGTACTATTACGATATTTTTTCTTGTTAATACTAATCTTGGATAGTACAGTTTTAAGCTACACAAATTTTTTCATATGCAGGTATAAAAAAGTTATAAAACATTTAGTGCAACAATAAATTTGTCGATTCTTCCTTAAATTCGGATATGTACAAAAAAGTAGAAAACATTTTGGATAAAATAATTATTTAATCACATTCTGAAATGTTAGAAAAGTATACCAGGATTTTTTCAGATTTTTTGACTTTAAAAATACTTCGAAGAATATAACATTCCCTCAACGATTCAAGATGTCTATGTACTGAATTCAAATGGTGTCTACGGAGGATTAATATATAAACTACTTGCCCAATTTCTATGAAAGCCTAAGTATTTACTAAAGTAATTTGATAATTCTTTAGTCCAAAAAATGACGCAATCACTTTTGAACTACTATTTTAAAAGATTATTTTCAGATATAGACAAAATATTGCAGGCTGCATAATATCTATTTCAGTAGTGCGTATATAGAGTAGACAGAGGCGAATTGCATCACAGATCAAATCGTATCATTATAAGTTTTGAGATTCAGTTATTGGTTTTTTATTTCATATAATCTATTTTATACTAGTTATTTCCGCATTTCCCTCTGCAGTGGAAATAATAAACAACAATTCTAGATTGCATATGATTCATTCAATGTCAGTCGGTGACACAAGTGCAGAGATCGACAGTGCGCGAAGAAATTTTGTCTTGCATATAAAATCACGATTCCAATTTTGTGAGTTTGTAATGAAAAAGCTTAATAGGCTCTTTTAAAGAATTTATTCATTTCTTTTTACTTCTTTTAAATTTTATTTCTTTTAAATTGGTGATTTGCTTCGCCCCAATGTTGGAGCGAATCGGATAATTTCCTTGTCTTGATTTTTTCGTTATGCAATAAGAAATGCCATGTTTACCTATTATTTCATTATATAAAACTTAAGCCAAATATGTAAAGATTAAGAATTTGTAGTAAAATTTAATAACAAAATTGAATAGTTGAACAAACTTACCTATAAAGTTCGACTGTAATCATGCTGTCTCGTCCAGATGGATATATGTGGTGTGTTCCGTCGCATTGTCCTCAACAGGATAAAAACTTTGAAAAAATCAAAGCTCTGATCTTGCTCACTTTTTGCAGTCTCATGAACATTGTCGCGTGAATATAAATATTAAACAAAAAGCCTTATAAATCATAGCTAGATCTTATAGTTAGTGCTGATATTTATTAAGTAATTTTATATACAATATTTTCAAGTTCACGAAACTACGCGTCGAATAACTTTTCGGTCTTAAAACATAGTTCTAAGTTGATCAAGAAATAATAATATCACAATATTAACCCTAGCTACCCACACTTATTTATCTTTCTTCCCATCTATGGGTTTGTGAAATCCTTTGACACGCTATATCTCTGAGAAAGCATATTTTTTAGTTCATATTATACTATAGAAATCGATACCTCAGAATCTGATAAAGACGACAAACGAGACCCGAATCAAAAATATTTTATTCTCAAGTAACTACAATTTAAAAAAGAATTGTGTTACAAAAATTCTCAAAAAATGAAAATTTTGGATAGTCAGTTTCTTTGAACCTCAATCCTAGTTTTCAAATTATATTATTAAAAAAATTATGGCAATGTGAAAAATTACATAGAATACGTCGTATCTATGTGTTGGGAACTAGGGTTAAATTGAAATTCAATTTACTAATACAAGTATCTAAATGTAAGAATCCTTTTGTCTCTAAAAAATCTGTAAAAAATTTGTTGCGAAAAATAATACCTCAGTCAGAGATCGAACCTAGGACCTCTTGACTTTCTGGGGCGAGTGTCTTAGTCAACTCGACTACTGAGACACGTCGTGATATTTTTCGCAACAACCGTCGTGTAAGCATGGCAACAGACTTCATATATTCAAAGCCACAAATTTGATTTAGAGGTGCAGTTGGAAGGGACAGTCCGAACGAGACAGCATAATTGCAGTCAAACTTCTCAAGTAAATTTGTTCAATTATTCAATTATGCTACATTTCATCCGGATATACTGGATGAGTTTTAATTCAATGTTTTACCATAAGAGATGACTTATCGACTGTAATTGTAAGGTATAGTCTGTATATATTATACATATACATACATACAGGGTGAATCAGCTCCTATCGCCTCCTCGAGCGGCATCTGGAATGGTACGCCAATCAGCAACTGTTGCTTGATTCCCCTGAATCCTTACTGCCGCCCGTCTTAAGCTCAGAGGAGTTTTCGGACCTACACAGAAAGAACTGACTATCAAATCAACAATTCATTGTTTCATATATAAGCAAGAATATAAAATCTTCTTGGAAGAATTTGATAATCTTGATCAGACATAATTTGTTTACATGAAGAAACAAAATTTCTTTACATTAGCAAATTATGTCTCTTTGAGATTATAAATACTTCCAAAGAGATTTTATATTCTTGCTTACATATGAAACAATGAATTATTAATTTAATACTAATTTTTTTTCTGTGTAGCGGTGAACGGCAGCGTTGTTTGATCGGCTGTTGTACTCTTTTAAAAATTGTCAACGGTAATTTGAACATATCCTTAGCTGTCTTTTCCATGGTTGTTGCCTTCTTCAACTCTTTCCTAAATAAAGTGTCAAAGAGAAAATCATCTGCTAGAATGGTGTACGCTGTGTTCTTCGCGAGAAGATTAAGCGCGGGCTTAATTCGGACTCTTCTTGATAAGGAAAGGCGATAAAAAAGATCAGCCAAGATCTTCGTTCTTTACTGCCAAACAAACTTCTAGATTCAGTGAATGTTGTATTTCTGGACTAAGGAAGTCAGAAATGCCCTCGCCCAAAGCAGACAGAGTAATACTTGGTCCTGATCCTTACAATTAAAGTCGTCCTTCTTAACGATAGAATTATTTTTCAAATCCGATCTGCATTCCGGGTTTGATCTAAGAGCTTTTAGAAAGACCATTTCCTCGGAGGGAGTATATTTTTTCAGTAGAGAATCTAGTTGCTCTACTTCCAGGCTCTTACAAGTAAGGTCACGCCTCTTTGATAACACACGTTCATTCCTCATTCAAGGTCGAACCTTTACCTCTTCAAGTTCGGTCAAGAAACTCTCTTATTAGAGCAGACTACTCGTCTAAGGCCAAAGACAGCGGTGCATCCACAAGAGAGAGTATTCTAGTACGAATAAGCGTCGGAAATTCCTCGCTCTCGCTATTCATTATTTCTGCAAAATGCAAGAAGATATTCCTATTATTCAGAAAAAGCTGCGATTACTTGATGTCTGTATTCTACAATCCTACAGCCCCGAGAAGTAAGTACGCACCTGATAATTGCGGATCTCTTAGCACTTCTTGTGTTGTAGGCGCTGCCAAAGAGTGATCGCTTCCATAGCTCGGAACCGACTTCTCACGATTCTCTGCAACTAAACTTTCCGAATTTTTCTCTAAATCTGTCACTTGGATCTCCCGGAGCGGACTCGAACAGGAAACAATGACAAGGAGGAGGGGCGAGATTCTTTAACCCTTTTAGAGGATAGCACGCTGATTATGCGCGCAACCTTTTCTTCAAGGGTCAGTTTCCTGAAGAATGAACTCTTCCTTTTTCTGAATTTGTGTAACAATTTCCCCCTTCTGGATCACCAGAAAAATATCGAAATTAGAAATTAGATCACACGTAATTGTTGAAGACTCGCACAACAAGAAAACAATGAAGTTCGTTATCATGCTTATGCGACGGTGTTCAGGAGACTACGAAGAACAGGTAAGATCAGAGCTTTGATTTTTTCAAAGCTTTAAATTACCTTGTTGAAGACAGTGCGGCAAAGCATACATTGGTAGATATATGTAATAGATATATAGCATAATTGTTTTATTTAATATAAACGATATCTTAATATGACCGGGAAGTGTATCAACACATTTAAATAACGAGAAGATTATATCGGTCGAAAGAATATCTTTGTGCTCAATAATTCAGATAAATTTACAAACATTTACAAGATTCTTCAAACTGCGAGCCGTATAGTTGTCGGACTTAAAACATAGCTTTTTAAAAAGAACCTAGTTTGGGGAATATTATAAATGTTTGTAAATTTACCTAAATTATTAAGCAACAAAGATTTGCTTTTGACTGGTATAGCCTTCTCATTATTTAAATATATTAATGTTTTATTATTATTTTTTACCAATAAAGAAAAATTGATCCGATTCGTCTCGGTCTACCATAATGTGCTACTTATATACGCATTATTTAAATGAAATACATAACCTGCTGTCTGTAGCTCGGAGTTATGCAGCCCGCGGGCCGTTGACTACACGTCATAGCTTTATTCGAATAAAAAAAAAAATAAAAAATTCAAAATGATGGTTTATATGGTAATATGATGGATAGAATTTCTAGAAAAGAATCTGATTATCGTAAAACTTGGTCATAGAGAATTTTTAATATTGCTAACAAGTGACAATTCTCCAAATTTCATTTATTTCATGTTTATACTAGCCGAATGAGGTGAACACCTATAGGCTCATCAATTTCCAAACTCTGATTAGAAAATGTAACATAAATTTCTCCTTCATTCAAAGTTATTACATTTTTGATATTTTTAAGTTACATTCACATGTAACGACATTATTAATTCTTTTAAACCATGTATCATGATAATTAGATTATTTTGTTGAAATTCAGTCCGATATAATGAATTTCAACAAAATAATCTAATTATCTTTAAGAAAATTCATAGGATCGCAACATCTCTTATAGAAATGTAATACTGGCAGTATTAAATTGGCCAATAATTGTAAAAGTACTAACCAATAGTACTTTTAATACCTAAAATAAGTAATAATTATTGGCAAATTTAATACTATTAGTATTAACATCAATATTAACATTTCTGTAAAGAATTTGAATATAATCTGAAAATATTAAAATATTTAAAAAGATAGTAACTACTAATGAAGAAAAAATTTATTTCAAGGCTCCTAATTTGGAAATTGATGAATCTATTGGTATCCATTCCATTTGGCTAGCATGAACATCAAATAAAAGAAATTTAGAAAACTGATTTATGCAATTATGCCACAAACTCTTAAAAGTAAGATATTTCATAAATTACCGTTCCATAAATTACGTTAGAAAGGTGTTCTTAAAGAGTTAATAAACAATGTATATAAATTATGATTTAAAAGCGTAAACTTCATACATATTAAAAATTTTAATTACTACTTTAAAAACCTTTCGTTTCTAGGTCGTAGTAATGAACATTATTCTATTTTAATCTCAATTTTTCGTGTTTTGAACAGTAGAAATAACAAAAAGTATTGCTATAAGTATTATTATACACCGTAATAGACATAATGAAATACAGGTTTATCTTTACATGTAAACATACAAAATTTCTATATTTTACTTATAATAAAAATGACCCGTAAAAAATTTTTTGTATATAATTATACACAATTATATAAAATTATATATCAAATATATATATATTAAATTATGGTAAATATGTAGAAAACGTTACACTTAATCGATTTTATTGAGCTTGGTATATGTCATAGAAGTGAAGGTATTGATCAACTTTTTCTTATAAAATAATCGGGGATCTCGTATAGTTTTTGAGATATACCTACGCAGAAAAAAAATATTTAAGAAACGTTTTTAAAAAAGTTTTCAAAAACGTGAAAAATAATGGAATAAGTCCCCTTTTTCATTAAAAGAAATGTTTGTTTTAATATTAAAAGAAAAGTTTTTTAAATGTTATATAAACGTTTTTTTAAGGATATGAAGAAAATATTTATTAAATGTTAATCAAACGTTTTCTTAAGGTTTACAGAAAATGTTTTTTAAACATTAAAACAATGAAGAAAAAACGTTTAAAAAATATTTTTAAAATCATATGGAAAACATGTTTGAAAACGTTTACAAAAACATTAAAAATAATGGGATAAGTCCCCTTTTTCATTAAAAAAATATTTATTTTAATATTGTAAAAAAAGTTTTTTTTTTAATTAAATAAAGTAACAATGAAAATGTTTTTTAAATCAAAAAAGATATTTTTTCTGTGTGAAACTAGTCAATATGCTAGAATTTTATCACATTCCTAATTTTTTTAATTGTGGAAGTATTAGCTTTGTAGAAGTATTTTCTCGAGAATTTTTTTTTTGAAAGTTCCAAGCGATTGCTTATCCAAGTCATGATCCCGGCGAATGATGCTTAAGCTCTGCGACTACTGCGAACTAATCCCTCATGATGATCTGTGAACACTTTATACTGATACAAGTATATGTATAACTGATAGATCAGGTCAATACATGTTATCGAAAAGATGAAACATATAATTAAAGCATATTATTTATATAAACATGTATAAAATTAAAGTTTTTTTACTAATTTTCATAAATAAATAGCATTTCGAATTACTTTTCTATTATTCGTTTAAATAAGAATACAACTAGAAAAAAATCAGTATGGTACAATAATTAAATTAAATATGAAAAAATTTTTATTGTTTAATTTTAAATCGTTATTCCAAATAATTATATAAAATAAATTAAAACTGAAATGTTTTTTAAATAGATTTTAAAATAAATAATAATTAAAAACTAAATAGTTTAAATGTTAAATACACATTAAGTTAACATAATTTTATAGGTAAAAAAT
>QKQZ01011401.1:0-11168 GCA_003595255.1 Solenopsis fugax | reverse complement strand
TAAATATTAAATAAACGTTTACAAAATGTTTACTGAAATAATTTTCTCACCTGAGAATTTCATGAAAAATAAATATTTATAAAATATTAAATAAATAAAAAAATATTTATTAAAAACCTTTTCCCAAATAAATAATTAATAAATACTGAAAAAATATTAAATAAACGTTATGCAAATGTTTACTGAAATCATTTTATCTAATGTATAATTAATGGCAAATAAATGTTTACATAATGTTAAATATAAACGTTAAAAAAATGTTTTCTAAAATTATTTTCTCAAATAAATAATTAATGATAAATAAATATTTATAAAACATTAAATAAACGTTTAAAAAATGTTAACTAAAATTATTTTTTGAAATAAACAATTCATGAAAATTAAATGTTTAAATAATATTAAATAAGCATTTAAAAAACGTTGTTCAGAAATCATTATTTTTATTGAACATTCAATGAAAGAAAAATGTTAAATAAATGTTAAATAAATACTTTTTCTCGAAATGAGTTGAAGAAATGAATTTTAATAAAAAACAAACATTTAAAAAATATTGTCTGCTGCTTGAGATAAAGCTTATTTTCATTATTTTCGTCATATGATACCTTGTACATGACGGATAGTGGGTAAAACTGTTTAGAGGAGCCCTCTCCGATGATTTTGACTTTCTGAGTAACATTAAGAAGGTTTTAGCCATCGCTCGTTATCCGTTAAAAAAGTATAATCGTAAAAAGATTGTAAAAATTATCTCTATAATTTACACAATATAGTGTCAATAAAAACACAAATTCACTGCTTTACAAACTCAAATTGTCTGATTTAAAAGCATGCTCCATGACCATGTACGCATACGACAAGTGCGCTAATTTGAAACACGTGTGTAAATGCATCATTTATTACAAACGAATATATCTATTAAATCATCACTTTGCATAGAAAGTAAATGCTTGGGCGGGAGAGGAGCTCCGCCTCTATCCTGCACCTCCTCCCCGACAATCCTAACCCAACCCAACCTTAAATTTTGCTCAGGGTCATAGCTACCTAGCGGGCAGTGCGTGTACCACACGCAGGCGCCTTTTGTACGAGGGCGCTAAAATTACAAGTTACAAAAATCTTTTGCGCTCTTAAGCGCGTTTATTAATATTACACATTGCAAACATTTAATGTTTAAAGAAATTTTTCCGCAAGTTAAGCTCAAGTGAATGTTTTTGAACTATCTTCTTCTCGAGAAGGAGACAGCAAATAGTCGCTTCGTTGATTCGACTGCTTGAGGTCGAAGGATGATCGCACATGAATGCATAGCCTATCATAAGCAGAGTATAAGGCCGCAGAACAAATAAGAATCTTGCATAAATCAAGATAGCGACTTTATGTAGAATGTTCATTGCGTCCAATGTTCATATGCTATGCTAGACTACAGGATGAAGAAAAAGTATGGAAACCCTGGAAAATCTAAAAAAAAAATATAAGTTTTACAAAAAAGTGTTTCAGATAAAAGTTATAGGACATAAAAATCCATTTATTGATAATACCAATTTGACCTTGGGCAATGTCGCCAAGATAAGGTCAAAATCAAATGGATTTTTTAAAACAGAATTATTTTTGATTCCAGAATCTAATAGCTGAATAATAAAGTTATTTTTCCTCAAGTACTTTTCGAGTTATGAGGCTTGAAAGCTACAGTATACTGTAGCTTTCAAGCCTCACAACTCAGAAAGTACTTAATGAAAAATAACTTCCTTATAGTGTTTTGAAAAGTTCTCGAGATCCATTATAATAAAATGCAATGAAAAATCGCAGTTTTTACCTGAAAATTTGAAAATGATTTTAATAATTTTCGAAATATTAAGGGGTATCGGTACTTCCCTAATATCAGTAACATTCTATATTTTTTATTGCATTTTCTTGTAGTCGATTTCAAAATTTTTTCAAAACACTATAAGGAAGTTATTTTTCATTAAGTACTTTCCGAGTTGTGAGGCTTGAAAGCAACAGTATATTGTAACTTTCAAGCGTCATAGCTCGGAAAGTACTTAAGGAAAATAAACTTTGTTATAGTGTTTTGAAAAGTTCTTTATATCAGCTATTAGATTCTGGAATCAAAAATGAGATATTCCATTTCAAAAAATCTATTTGATCTTGATCTGACCTTGGCAACATTTTTCAAGGTCAAACTGGTATCATCAATAAATAGATCATTTTATATCCTACAACTTTTATCTGAAACACTTTTTTGTAAAACCTATATTTTTCGAGATTTTTCAGGGTTTCCGTACTTTTTCTTCACTCTGTATACATACAAGAGAGAAACCTGAGTGCCATTATCTTGGTCTTTTTCGTGAGACCGTTAAATTAATGTCACTAACGTTCATTTTTACATATGGAACTGGATAAATCACATCAATTTTGCGACACTGCCGATAAAAAATGGTTTAAGTCTGTGCTAAAATCATGTGGTGGTGATACCCTTTCTGTACGATTTTAGCATGGATTTGAATCATTTTTATCGGCAGTGTCGTAAAATTGATGTCATTTGTAATAGTTCCATACGCGCAAATGAACGTCGATGACGCTAGTGTAACGATCCCACGAAAAAGGCCGAGATGATCGCTCTCAGGTTATTGATTTTTAAAGACTGCTCATATCATTTCAAAGAATGACTTACAAGTAGGTATGTTATATTTTTTGAAATGAAAAATTTGTATCACATTATGTATAGCATTTTTTACCTTATATAGCATAGAGGGATGGAGGGAGGCGCCAAATACCAAGCTTACAAGCAGGCGACTTTATTATAAAGGGCTCCGCACCCCTTCCCGACAATCCAAACCCAACCCAACCCCAAATTTTGCTCTGGTACTACATGCATATGATCACAGAGCATGCAGATGTGACTATTATGTGCGTATAGTTATAGAGCAAAATCAGGGCCGTATCTGGGTATAAAGTCGCCTGCTTGTAAGCTTGGTATTTGGCGCCTCCCTCCAAACTTTTCCTCCCCAGCCCAAACATTTACTTTCCGCGCAAAACGACGATTTAATAGATATATTTATTTATCATTAAAATTACGAAAATAAGCTTTATGTAGGTATATCTCGAAAACTATATACGAGACCGATTATATTAAAAGAAAAAATTGATCAATATTACAAACACCAAGATCAATGAAATCGATGAGGTGTAACCTTTTCTGCATATTTACCTTAAAATATATATAATTATATATAATTATACAGAATTATGTATAATTTTAATATATAATTATATATAATTTTATACAACCATATATAATTGTATATAATTATATATAATTTAATATATAATACACATATGGACATATTTGTTATATAACTATATATAATTCTGTATATATACAAAAACTTTTTTACCGAGAAGAAATTAAAGATATTTAATACAATAAAGATATTAATTTAATACAAGTAAATTAATTGCATTTATTTGCATGTAATTGAGTTGCGAATTGAATAAATGAAATTAAAGCAAATAGTACCGAATTGTGAAGCATTAACGAATTAAATTATAACAATCATGATTTATAATTGTTATAATTTGTTGGTTTTGCTTATATGTAAAGAGAAGTTCAATCATTATACAGACTTTATTTCGATTGCATACTATATGTCTCTGATTTGATTTTGGTGTAATTAATAAAAATTGTTATATAGTAATGAGAGAGAAGGAAAAGGAATATTTATTCCTTGCTTAATTTAGTCTACGTATAAGAAAATCTAAAAATGTGACATTGTTGTGTCATCGTGTTAAGAAAATCCGCATTTACCATACAGCGTAAGACATAGAATTTTTGTAAAAATGTGCTTTTTATGTTAGGCATTTTGTTTGACCGCACTGCTCCTCTTCATCACCTTCCTGACGATAGCAGGTAACGCTACTATCTGCTTTATCATCATATACTTTAAAAGATTTCGGCGCTCCAACTACTTGGTGACCAGCTTGGCGGTGAGCGATTTATTGGTCGGCTTAGTGGTGATGCCACCAGCAATAATTTATCAAGTATCGGGCGACTGGTACTTCGGCTCTACTTCATGCCACATTTGGCTCAGCGCCGACGTGCTCAACTGCACCGCCAGCATCTTTAATCTCTGTATGGTTTCCATTGACCGGTGAGTTTATCACCATCGATATTCGAGAGATTTGGCGAATTATGACATGTTGTTGGATATTTATGAAATCAGTTATTGGTAATCCCATTGATTAATATTCTTTCCGGAAATATGCGCCAACATTGGAGATAACATGCGTTATTACAACACGTATTATGTAATTAGAAAACAAATTGATGTGTGATCCCGTGATAACCCATTCGTAAAAATTAATTACTGTCAACGACTTCGATTAATTCTGATTAGTCATTTCCGTGTTGATTATAATATTAATGGTAAAATGGTAACAGAACGTGGTTAACTTGTAGAGAACCGCAGTTTTTTTTAAATTAAAGAAATTTTTATCTAATAAAGAATAATACGGAAGTGTCGTCCTACCATCTTGACAGGCCTTTAATGTGTTGTAGTACGGATCAAAATAAGAGAGAGGGATACGTATTTCTTTATATGTACCTGTTTTCACTTTTAGGGGTTGAAACATCCCTTTGAAGAAAATCAGTATTTTTATTTTGAAGCTAATATCGTCGAAACTATAAGAGATAGAAAAAAATATTTTGAATAAAAGTTGAATGGCTTGAAGAGTACTTTATAACACTAATAAAATTTTTTTTTAATTTTAAATTAAAAATCTTTTTTTAATTAAAAAGATTTTTTTATTATTGTTATAAAGTACTCTTCAAGTTATTCAACTTTCATTCAAAACTAGTTATTCAACTTTTATTAATTTTTTTTCTATTTCTTATAGTTTCGACAATATTTTTTCGAAAGAAAAATACCGATTTTCTTCAAAGGAGTGCTTTACCTCCTAAAAATGAAAACGGGGACGTATAAACAAATGTGTCTTTTATTTTAATAAGTACAACAACATATTAAAGGCTCGTCAAAATTGGAAGACGACACTTCCGTATCTTTCCTTATAAGAAAAAATATAATATATTTAATACAGGATTAAGAATGTTACTTTAAGAAAGTAACACGTTACCATTACCATTACTTAGGGAGTAACGAATCATTACTTTTTTCATTACTGTTTTGTAGTGTTAAAGTGAGAAACTAGATATTTTACAGTTATATTATTCAAAAATTATTATAAAAATTAAAAACTCTAAACTATATAGCAAGCTTTTCTTTATATTATATTTATCTAATAACACTTCTAATTTTTTACAATAATATATTTATTTTGTAGTACGTCTTTATAGTATATATATATCTATTTTATAGTATATTTTATTTTATAGTACGCTTAATCGTCTTTATAGAAATTTAGATTGTAATTCACAAACGCGTACATTTTATGGTGAATTCTTATTGTTTGTTTTTAAGTACTTTAATATCGTTATTACAAATAAAATCTAATATTCACTGCTAGTATTGACAATCTGTAGTTTATATGTATATTATAGAATTTCAGTATTGACAATAAAGGTAATAACTATTGAAATGCAGTTTAAAATATGAAAAAGTACAAAATAATTTTCAATATTTACAGTAAATATGTAAATACGACAAATGTAAAAGTAAATAAAATTTATAATTGCATTTATTACACCTAACCATTGATCAAGCACACCAATTGTATTTGCGCAAAAAGGTGCGCAAATCTATTAAATAGGCAAAATATAACTAAAGTAACGATAAAAGTAACGTCTGAATTCGTTACTGTAAAAATGTAACGATGTTACTATTACCGTTACAAAAGAAAATAACTATTATTACTTAAAAAATAACGGTGTTACAGATAACGCGTTACTTTTCAACCCTGATTTAACATAGGTATCATGTATCAACTATGATATTGAGTTCAACATAATATCTCGCGATCCTGTATGGACAGAATTTTCTACAATTTTCTTAAACTAGGTATAACTATAAGTGCGTTATTTATAAATTATTGAAACAATATACTGTTAGTTAAATTTCTATAAATTTTTGGTATAACAATTGTGAACATTTTAAGGGAATATTCTCTAATTTAAAACGCTTAAAGGTACACAATTCTTCTAAAATTTTTTTACGGAAAAAATATAAGTAGTAAGATTTTGAAACTGTGTACATGTATTTCTACAGACTTGAAGAACACATTGTCATAAAAAATTATAAGTATATATATTTTTCTTTGTTATAACAAAATTCAGTAATTATTGACTTTAGAGAAAGCAGCTCCGACAACCTTGACTTTGACATATGTTGTCAAAGTTATAACTCTGAGTGACCTTCAGGAAGTTTCATCTATCGCTCACTGTTCGTTAAAAAGTTACATGTTATAAATTATATATTATAGTGTATAATATATTATAATTATTATATACTATAATATATATTATGTATTATAGTATATAATAAATAAAATTGACAATATAAATGTGTATTTCTTAATAAAGTAAGATTCATCTGAAGAGTTCTCGCCCTTTCTATGGGAGGGCAAAGCCCGAAAGGTAATTTGGGAAAAGGTGAGAATTCCAACACAAAATTTCGAATTATTGAAAAATTAGTATCGTAGATACTAAGAATGGAAGACTGTTCAAAAACCAGTACCATATAAATTCACGACCACGAATAGTATATATATAACAAATTACAATAGAGATAGACCCAAACAGTCATAGCAGGTTTTAGTGCTGAAATAATATTTCATATGTTTCAATTCATATCAAACTGCACGCCATTACTTTCAGTTTCAAACTTTCATTTTCAGCTCTCGAAAATAAAACATAATTAAAATTGAAAATCGAATTTAATAATATCGATGCAAACTTGCATCTCTAAAACTGTTCAAAATATTTATAAACGTCGAAATGAATTGCAAATAAAATGGGAGCAGGATTTTCTCGAAATGTTACCTGATCTTGATATCGCATACACAGATGCACTGAAAACGATAAATATTTAAGAAAATATTTCTTCTCAATCAGAGAAAAAAGAGATGAGTTGGCTCGATGATTGGTTGTGACTGTGCGCATTAACAAAAGAGAAAAACTAGAAGTATAATACAAAAAATATAAACGAACTAAAGATTGCAAAAAGTCAAAGAGCCATTCAAGATTAGTTTTCTTTTATATATTTTATTTGTATTAAAAAATGTTTTTTATAATTAGAATTCTTATTATATATAAATTGAAATACATATTTTAATAAAAGTTATACATATTTTTTAGAGCTAGAAAACACAGTGGAATTACAGTCATCATCATCATCATCACCATCATCATCATCATCATCATCATCATCATCATCATCGTCATCATCATCATCATCATCATCATCATCATCACGATCGTCATCATCATTCAACGAAAAAGAGCAGTTATTGATGTAGACGAAAATAATATATTTCGAATTTGGGCATGGATAGACCTGGTCCGAGTGGGCCTGACTGAAAGAAATTATGTGCTCGAACACAAGTAATTACACCAAAATATTACTTGCGTTACTAGACAAAGAACAGGTAGACTGTATTAATGTCTTAAAAAGCATCAAAAGATTCGAAAAATTATTGGGATTTCCTGCAATTTCTCCTGGAATTGAGAGACAAACAATCCTGTGCGGTGCACGAATTTTTAAACGAATGGGTACTGCGCAATAAATTCAAACACACTGTTTCGATACTATAGCATCTATTGGATGTTTACAAGCTGCATTTGTTCTTCTAGAACAAAAAATTGGAAGGAATCTTCTGTATCTACTTTGTCTACACCAAATCTGCTTAATCGTATACATTTAAATTAAAAAGGTCCGATTTGGAACACGGCCCGATTTACCCCAATCTCCCCTATATAAAATTTTTTTAAGAAGTATTTTTGACGAGAAAATTTTGGCTTCAACAGGTCCAAATATTGCGCATAATATTAAAAAAATTCAGCAAGTCTGGCCAATGATAAATAAATCATATTTTAAATTCAGAATTGAAGATAGGCAGGTTCTTAGTGGAAATATTGGCAACGGAAGTGCTTTTACTCTGTTGCATCCAATACTTTTATTTAGGCGAAAGGTGAGTAAGATGACGAAGTGGGTAAGATGTCGAATTGTTAATTTTTCCAAGTTAATAACAAATGATAAACCAGTGCTTAATTTATTAAAGACTTTAAATGATAATAAATAATATGTGATAGTTTGATTTCAATCTGTCCATAAGAATAGATAATATAATAAGTTTATTTTGGAAGCACCTATCTGTAACTTTTTAGTATTTATTTGTAAAGAATGACGTAATTATAATAAATATTTTTACTTTCTCTAAAAAATCACAATATTGTATAGCTGAAAAAGTATACAATAACGTATTCATATTCTTCAATTTTTATGTTGCAATATTTATATTTGATAAACAAATAAACACGACGATTGTGAGTAAGATGACGAACGTCGTGCATGGACAAGGTAATGCATTTGTGCATTAGTTTTTTCGGTCTTAACAGCATTCTGATTATAGTATAGGGAAGAGTAGAATAAGTTACACCTATTTGTAGTTTTTGCTCACTGTAAGGCACAAATAAAGTTCAATCGTAAAACCGAAGGTGCTATTGAAAAGATAATTTAATTCCCTTCATTTTTGCTTGAAATCATTTTGACGTATCTCTCACCTGTATTGAACTATAATGGAAAATGTAAAAACGTTTTTCCAGTCCGATTTGGAACTACTGGTCCAAACCGGATACTTCTATTTTTATCGGCTTTAAATAGAATTTTAAAAGATGTTAATGTATTTCTTTAGTATTGGGTAAAAACGAGCAATTTGACAGTAAAAAATAAAAAATTTATTAATAAAAAAAATTAGTGACAGTTTATATAATTAGACACTTCTCGATCATATTATAATGTTGTTATGATATTATATAATTAGAGTTAAAATCAATAAAATTTAATTATTCCGAATCTGATAACTTATAATATTTTATTAATCTAACATTTCTAGGTCTAGATTTGGTCGGCCGATCACCAATGCTACGATCAGGTTGCAATTCCGATGTAAAAATTCGATTTAGACACGAGTCCTTTTGAAATTTGGAACAAATTGTACAATAAACCGCAAAATTAATCACAAAATGATTTATATTTTTGAATTCTACACTCTTTAATTATTTTAAATCAATTCAAAATTTTAGTATCTTTTAAATAATAATTTACAAGAATTTTCTTTTTTTTTTAAATGTTTGCATGATGGCTGAAAACACATATACGAGTCTATTCAATGAATGTTATAACAGAGAAATGTTAAACTATTGTCACATGTTCGGTGTCTTATAAGGACTTTACATTATAAATGGCATGCAAATCTGCTTGACCGTATTCATTTAAATTAAAAGGGTCTTATTTGGAACACGTCCGATTTAGCCCACTCTCCCCTATAACGTAATTTTAATCGCAATATCTATCGTAATGTATATCACAATTTTAATAATTTTATTTTTGCAGATTATATAAATATTTTTTGTTCCATGTACGTTTTTCTTTAACTATATTGTAATATCAAATTAGTATAAGATTATTATATTATAATAAATCTTTTTTATTCATAAGGTTGTACTCTTATGATTGTACATTTGTAACTTTATTTAACTGTTTTTTATTTTATTCAGTATTAAATGTTATCTTACCAGCATATGGAGGTAAGATGATGAAATTGACATGTCCTAAAAAAATTTTAATTAAAAAAATTTTAGTTTATTTAACAACTTCTAATTTTTACTAATGATAAACAAGGCTTTAGTGAATCTGAAAAAAATAGATTGTTATTCTTACATTATTAGAGAAATTAGCAAAAATCTACAAACCTTAAGAGGATGCTAAACCTAAAGCTAAACTTCCTCGACGTCGGTACTGCAAATTATTTTTCGAGCGAGAGTCGAATGGCACGTGATCATGCGCGGAGCATAGGGTAAGGGGAATAGCATTAACATCAATCTAGCGCTCTTTGTCCAACGCATTCGTGAATATATCATTTGTCTTTGTTCTTCGATTCTAGCACAATCTGCGAAAAGATCTATCAACTACTATTGCATACAATCACTGCTCTGCTTGCCATCGTTTACGTGCGCTAAACGAAATTTATACACGTACAGCTGTTCTCAAACAAAAATTTTTTGTTAGATTTTTTATTGGAATGGCACACAGTCAGTGTTATCACAGTCTAGCTATACCTGTTATGACACATCACTTTTTTCGATAGGACAAATTTCCAATGCACACGTCAGTTTGTACCATATAGAAGATGGCTGCGCTCTAGCTCCTGCTAGATCTCATAACCTAAACCTAGACAAATCAGTTCAGAAAATAGTATCATGACATCATATGATATTTCCCCGTGAGAGATCGAGTACTTTGGACTTTATAGTCAAAATCACAAGAAAGAATAAAAGAAATAACATCAGTTAAACACAACGTGTATACGTGTTATAATTATAAATAAATAGTGATCGAACGTAATAAAAAATTCTTGTATTATTATAAAAGTAGCAAAATATTTTTTAGTAAAATATAACGTATACAATGAAGAAAAGAGGTGGCTACTCTTGTGCAATAAATCGTCTTTACAGCTTATAAAGCATTCAAATGTAAGCGCGTGTACAATTCTCAATATAGCTACGATAACGTGATTTTGTCACCCTCTACATCAAAGTTGCCGACGCTCAGTGTCGGAACTGGTATAGCTAGACTGTGGTGTTGTTCGTTAGAGTTTTCTGCACTTGGGAAAGTTCTCATTTCATACATACGAGCTACAGAACGTCAGTAAATGATAAAAGTTAATCTCGAGTGACAGATCCACGAGCCGAAAGGAAATAAATTTTTAATTTTTTCTTGGATTTTCTCGTAAATCTCTCTTATTCAAATTTTTTTGTACGTACTTTCGTTCTACAAAAGAATTTTGTGATCTGTCAAAAGTCAATTCGGAGATTAAATTATAATGCATCGGTGATTCCCGTTGGTTTAGCATCCTCTTAAGGTCGTCGTCTTACTCTCCTCTCCCCTTTAACCCTTAAACACACCGATTTTGTAAAATACGGAAACACATTTGCGGGTCTAAGAGAC
>QKQZ01011398.1:0-37393 GCA_003595255.1 Solenopsis fugax | reverse complement strand
ATGAGTAATTATATATAATTAAAGGAAAAAGGATATTTTATAATTACTGTGGACATTACGGCTATTCTAATTATTTCCGTTATTAGGTGACAAATTCTAACAATTGCTTATGGAATTATTTATTTAGTAGGCCACCATTTTTAGTGGGGCTAATACGCCAATATACAATTGTTATAAGATATTTTTACTTTTGAACACTTCGAAACTTTTTCAAGGTACATTTTAGTACTTAATTACACATACTTCCGCATTACTTTTAAACTTGAGCATATTATCACATGAATACATGTACACTAAAATGTTTTTTGTTATTTAACTTTTTATTCGGTTGTTTATATTTCAAGTTATGCAAAGTTAAACAATAACACAAAAGTTTGTTAAATGACGTTTTAAGCGAAATCTTTATATCGAAATATTTCTTCAATAAACCAATTATCACTCTAGAGGATTGTGTTCAGAAATATTTATAGAGATATCATTTTATACCTGTTGTTTAATATTAAATAAGAATATAATGATATGTCTAATGATATTTCTAATATCTGAAGGCAGGAAAATTCTAAATCGGTAAAATTCTAAACAATCGAAAAAAAGAAAGTTTTGTAACAAAATACTGTGTAGTTTTTACACTTAAACTTCTTAAATTTATTTTTGGGATAGCCATATTACATTACTTTTTCTCTTTCATCGATTATGCAGGGCAACACATTTTTATAAATTTCGTCCTAAATAATTTCATTACTTTGAATCTAAAAGCTGTTAAACAACATTTTAACGAATATAATTGTTTTGGTCTCAATATAAAATATTGATTATTAACAAAGTTATGTAATAAAATGAAAATAAATGCCATACTACCCGCTTCTTCTCTCTATATAAAATGTGTATAATTATATAATATATATTTTAATATATATGGAAGACGTGCTAGTTTTTCGTTGAAGTTCAATTTCGCAGAGAGTTGTATTGTGTCAAGGTTCATGAACGAAATTACTACGGTATGTATATCGCGCGCGCGCATTTGTGTATGTGTGTGTGTGTGTGTGTGTGTGTGTGTGTGTGTGTGTGTGTGTGTGTGTGTGTGTCAAGACTTCACAGCAAAAATATATCAAATCTACTCCTCCAACACAGATTAACAAAATATATTAACAAAATATATCATGAAACACGTCAATTTTCAATTTTAGACACCTTGAATTAATAAAAAATACCTTATATTCTCCTTGTTATATAATTATACTTTTTAAAAGAAATGACAACGCCATAATTTTAACTTTAAAACGCCGTATTGTAAAGTTCTTAAAAGTTTTATGTTGCAAAAATATGTCTTAAAAAAAAGTGGATTACCGATATTTCATCTTAAAGATTTAAAATTCTTAAAAAAATGCATTGCTATAAAAAGTTTCTAACTTACCGGTAAGTTTAATATTTTTTCGAATCTTTGGTTAATACTCAGTCCTTTCTTTGGACGTATCAAGACGAATATTTCACGAACATCTGGACAAGACCGTAATACCTTTTCAATAAAGGATTTACCCAAAAATCCTGTCGCACCCGTCAAAAATATACTTTGTCCCGCAAAAAATGCAGGAATTGAATTAGCTGGATCAATTGTCATCTTATTCATTATTTAAAAAAAATAAAACTAATGTAAACACTATAAACCAAACAATGCAACACAACATGTAGGATTAAAACACTTGGAATCGTTACCACTTTGTTGTGCCAATATAAAGACATTGACGGTATTTGAGTAAATATTCAATAGTGTTTAAATGCTGCGATTGTTCATGCATGAGAATTTAATTATAATAGTTTTACTGCTGTAAGACAGTCAAATATGTTGGACTAATTTTAATAAATAGGAAATGATAGTGCAATTTTAAAAATACAACGTAAGATTGGAAGAATAAGCAATATATGTAAAAATATTCTTTATTATTTGATAATGAAGTAAAAATGTATAATTCAATATGTATATTCACATAACAACCATTCTATATAAGGTGTTCCTTAACAATTAACTAGTGAACTCAAGCAGATCATTGCAGATAGAGCGGACTAAATTGACAATGAGTCCTGTAATATTTTACGATATTCTTAATAATTAACGAGTTATTAATTTAGTTATTAATTAAGTAAATACATATATACGTTATATCGGACTGACGAAATTAAAACATGAGACTATAATAAAAGGCCTATGTCAATAACAACAGTTCTTGGTGCTGAATAATAATTTTTAATTTTTACAATTTTTACAATTTCCAACCCGTAGGACGCTCGCACGGAATTCAGGAGATCCAGATTCGAACCTTGGCTAAAAGGTGTTATTTTTTCGCAATATAATAATTTGTAGTTTTTCCGGGGAAGAGGGGATATTATACACATATGCTTCTTATAGCATTAATATTACTTACTTCTTATAGCATTAATATTCCGGCTTTATGACTGTGTTTCAAGTCCGACAAATATGCGGCGCGCAGTTTGAGTTGGAAATTGTAAAAGTTAAAAATTATTATTCGGCACCAAGAACAGCTGTGATTGACATAGGCCTTTTAATTTCATGTTATTAATTAAAGATTGCCGAATTCTATCGCCAAATGCGAGCGCACGGAAAGGTACGAACGTTCAACGGTCATCGTTACTAATGTATGAGAAAATGTTTGGAGGTATGAGCTACGCGTTGCTCTTGCATAGCCAATGCCACTTTAAACAACTTCCGTGTGTTTAGCTACCTCGATCGCTGGTTGGCCGTAAATCGTTGCACGCTTGGATTTGGCGATAGGTCAGAGTAAGTCGGCGATTTTCAGTAATTAATATCTCGTTAAGAAGTTCGCTCATTTTGGACTGTCCGCGTCCAGTCATCAATCATATATAATTTTGTAGGTAATAATGGTAACATTAAAGAAAAAATAAATTTAGATCTTCAAACCTCCGCCGAAAGTAGTTCTCACCTCCTAATAATGTTATTTTATTCGATGGTTTATCATCAAAGAGGTTCAAAACGACATTACGTTCTGCTACAATATAGACATGGTTTGGTGTTTTATTAACATTTTAGATATTTCCACAAATAGAAATTCTCTGTTTAAAATAAATCAAAGTAACTTGAAAAAATTGTATTCAATTACACCCAACAAATCCAGTACAATCTGTGTGATACATTTTAAATCAAAAGATATTAACAATACACATAAGAATACGTTTAACACCAGATGCAATACCCACTGAGAATTTATTTTATAAATACAGTTACATACATAGAGAAGATGTAATTTAAATTAATATATTGTAAATATATTCTTTACTATTTGTTAATAATCGTTTAAAATTGCAATGATCTCAAAATTTATCCCATTGGCAAGCGCTAATTGACACTATCAAAACAATGAAACTAATAGCCACGCATCAATCAGTTAGGATACAACGCAATTTCCTTACGTCGGAATTATCGAAATGGTTGTCATCATTGGTCACTATACGGTTACCTTGAAAAAAAGAGATAAAATGATGAGTTTTATCCAGATTGTTCTTAAAGGAACAATCAAATTAAATTGGCTTTTCTAATGTGACGACCAAAAATTGAGGTTTCTTTAAAGATGTGTTTTTCAGTGAATTCATTTTTTATAGCATCAATATAGGGTCTTCAAAAAACAAGTATGTCCTTTACGAAATTGATTTCTCGGCTAGACACATTTGAAATGTAGGCCACATATTCGTCGGACTTGAAACAATATGTCATGAAGCCGGAATATGTTAATGCTTTTAGAAACATATATAATATCCCCTCATCCCGGAAAGTTCTGAATGTTGGAGATTATAAAAATTAAAAATTATTATTCGGCTCTAAAAACCGCTGTGACTGACATAGGCCTTTTAACCTAGTGTTTTAATTTCGTCAGTCAGATACAACTTATTATTGTAAAAATGTATAATTATAGAAATTATTAATAAATTTCGATCATGTCCGGCGTGTTATTATTAACATATATATTTCGTTCATTTATCCAGGAGTTAATTTATTTTATTAAAGAAAATTAAAGTAATCATAGAAAAGGATTAACGCGGTAAACGATGCGCAAAGAGAGATAATCTCAAAAAATTGTGTAATCACATTGATTTAGATGACATAAATTTAATATCTAATATATCTAATATATTGACATAAATTTAATATAATATCTAATATATTATATTGAATTTATGTCATCTAAATCAATGTGATTACACAATTTTTTGAGATTACCTCTCTTTGCGCATCGTTTACCGCGCCTGACTCGTATTTGCCAAAATTACTCTGTATTATATTTACAATTTCACGAGTCTTACTTCTCATATTTTATTAGAAATATTAGAATCCATGAAAATAATTGCGTCGTATTTCTGTACATGGATAGAAAATGATTAACAGCTTTACCATATTTAATTTCTTTCTATCCATGTGCATGGATTTGGATTCAAATGAATTAAAATGAATTAAACATTTTCTATTTATTGTAATTTATTTCCATTTGCTGCACCTAAACTTCGAAAACAATTCAGATGAAAATTCAATAGAAACGGATACAAATTAAAAATTGAATTAAATGATAAGTAGGCAAATAATTGAATGAAATGATAGACCAAAATGATAAATATTTATAATACACTCGTCCACAAAATTAAAGGATAACCTATTCTGACTCCCAAAAATAGGCGAAATTCAAGAGAGGGTAACTTTGTCAAAAATATTCGTAAAAAAATGTTCAAAAAAGCATTTTAAAGCTTGAAATCTCTAGTTTCGAGATTGATAATTCATTAAACGATTTACAGATTGTTTACGAAGTTACGCGGATTCAAATGGGGATGTGTCAAATCTCAAAATTTTTTACAAACTTTGCAAAGCTCCACGGCGTGAAATAAAAATTGCACGCAAATGCAGTTTACAGCATTCGAAAGCGTGAATCTTTACCTTTAATTTGCGTACTTGTTGAGCATTGTGCGATTTTTATTCACCGAGTTATTCAACATTGAAGCAAAAGTGGCCTTTAATTTTGTGGACGAGTGTAGTTATACATCATTATAAATGTAAATAATTATTGAACGTGTCAATTTCGATAATATATGTATTTTAATTAAGACGTTTCATAGATATTTTTCGACTTCTCGATATATTTAAGTATATTCACAAAAATTGAAACACCGAGAAGAAACGTTCCATGATCTATAATTATAACGTAACATCTACTTCTTATTTGAAAGTAAAAAAGTGATTAGAATCTTATAATTTTTTAATAATTGATTGATACAATTAATCGGTCAACATTGGTGTATCAACTATACATTTTATACGAAAAAAATTTCAGAGAGTTTGGAGTGTATAATTTATTAGACATGATCAAATGGAAGATTAGCAATAGGATTAGTCCGTATCAAATGAATCATCATCTGACATTTATTCAATTCTGCTGTTATCTATAATACATATTTACTTTACAATCTAGTATTGGCTGTTAGTTTTTAGCAGTTGTATTGTTATATGTATCAATAAGGTATCGGACCCGCATTTAAGCTGCTGTAGAGAAGTTATCTATTTCTGTTTTTTTTTTTAAACAATATTTTACAGACAATAATAATCTGAACCTGTTTTCCTACACAACTTATCTATTCCAATCTGAAAATTACGATTTGCCTTACATATATCTATATATATTAATAATAATGATTTTTATATCTTGTGTATATTTTACATTCTTAAATAATTTTAAACCCACACATGGATGTAAGAAATATTAAAAGCATTGAATATTCCTCATCTTAATAATTATTTATCATTATAAATAAGAAACACAAAATTTAAAATCAAAATATTACATAATATATCACACATAAATTAAAAACATGATAGGATAATGTTTATTTTGATAAAACACATTAGATAAATTTTGATTAAAGATAATTACTAAATTATATACTAAATAATATGAAAAAGATAACAAATCTGACACAATATTTACGAATGAAAAACACGATAGAATTGTATAGATTTTTTAAAATTTAATTCTACTACATTTTTTAAGCAGGGTATATTAATAATGCAGATAAAAGATCTGTTGAAAAAACACGTACTATATACAGGTAAAGGCTTAGGTCTTTATTGTAGGGATATACAATTTGTTTCTTAGTATTGTGTGTTTACCTTCAGTAACAATTGCCACGCTGACACGTTACGCGCGGTTTTAGGTAGCAATAAGGGGAAAAAAACAGCCAAAAACGTTTGTGTATAATCCTAAAATGAATTCGTATTTAAAATATCCTCCCGAGACTCAGCGTACCTTGTACATTACATTTTCATTTCTTTTCACGTTTAATAAACAATTTATATCCTATGTTCCGGCTGTATAAAAATTTAAACGATTTGGATTATGAAACTGCCACATTTTTCTTAGCAGGATTGACGGATAGGTAGCAATAAATGTAAACGGAACTTTTGCAATTGACACGTTGGAAATCGTGGAATTTACATGTATTATGTAAATATTTTTTTATCTTTCCAACTTTTATACTACCTTTCCTATCACATTTCTCTTCTCTCCTCCCCCCCCCACTTTCTCTCTATTTTTTCGTGGATAAAAGCATATAATAATATGTCATAAAGTCATCTAAAAAATGTATATGTATAATTCGACTTTTGTTGCTCAAATATTTATATTTACACTATGTAACGTATGTGTATATTGGGATGATACGTGCATTTTGGCATAATTCTCATAAGAAAAGTAAAATGCCTATTATATGCTATAAAAATAAATAAGCTACAACTTACGCTAAATCATCACTACTTCTTGGGATCCTAAACTATATAGTATCGAAATGATATTAACATGCATGT
Source organism: Solenopsis fugax (assembly GCA_003595255.1). Lineage (NCBI taxonomy): Eukaryota > Metazoa > Arthropoda > Insecta > Hymenoptera > Formicidae > Solenopsis > Solenopsis fugax. The sequence goes on along the minus strand of QKQZ01011398.1, from coordinate 30,519 downwards.
CACTAAAAATGTAGCGTCAGGTCTCAGGAGGATGTACATAAAACGCGACACGGATTTCAAGAATAGAATTTTTATATCTGCTCTCTCTTTCCATCAAACAATTCATTTGTATGCGTTCGGTTTCCTCTCCGGCGCTCTCGCTACTCGTTTTTTACTCGCTTACGCATTTTTTTTTAAGCAACACAGACGGATCGGAAGCTATTAATTACAATATCGAATCTCCGGATTGATCCTGCTAAAACCACCTTCCCGACATTTCGATAAGCTTATGATTCATACACGAAAAATTGATTGCATCCATCGGCGCTCGCTGATGTGCCTACATAATTGTGCATTGACTTAACACTTACGATATATATATATATATATATATGTATGTACATACACGTATGCAGAGATATGTTGCTGGTTCACTGTCGCAGAACGTACTATTTGACAGAGAATAAAAATGTGCTACGGATAAGTAGTGCTGATCCACATATTTCTTAAAATAACATTAACATACTATCTTCGATCGTTGTCTGTCATGTGACAACAATAACAAAAAATATGTGCAATTTCAGGCTAGTTTTCAAGATTGATAAAATTATTTTCACCTGTTAATTAATAATTTTCCAAAATGCAAGTAGAGACATCGAGAACATTCAATTTATTATCTTACCGATATTTCGGAGAATAATGAAAAATTAATTGTCGAAGATAATTGGAAAAAAAAATTTATTGTCCATTAAAACTTAACTGAAGCAGAATACTTGATTTATGTTAATTTAGCATTGATGGCTAGCGTAATGATATTTCTTTTAATGTTTCAAAGAGAAGCTTTAAGAAAATTGAAAAAGCTAAAAATTCACTATATAATACATAAGAATATTTCACATTTAGAATTTGATAGGCACATAAAGTAGACAGAAAATTTACAAAGACGGTCAATAAAATTGCTATAAAAAGTTTACTTATCAAGGTATAATTAATGTGGACAAACACTTCTCTCCGGCGTCACTCCAGATGATTACGTAGCCGTTTTACTTAGGCATTGCAATCTTTCAAAAATGTGTCCTTCGTCAAATAACATTTAATACTTTTGGCTTAATAAATTGTTCTAACAATTCATTTCGTAACAGAAATTAAATTTCGCTTGCTTGATTTACAGGAAGATTTATCTAAGTTGGAATAAAATGGTATGCATGTTTCAATTTACCACCCTCATTTTGCTCCAACATTATCCGAAAAACTTCTCGCAAAAGAAACTTTAAGAGGTGCAAAGAAAGAACTATGGTCTTCCACAAATTTTCATATTGATTAGGAACAAAATCATATTTTTCGTAGTTTATCTAAATTAAATATAAATGTCGAAAATCTAAAAAAAGAAATTGCATACATAATAATCTTTCTCGAATGTTTTATTAAAGGGAAAAGATTTGAAGAAAAAATTCGGTTTTCATTGATCTCACGTCTTTGTTTCTTCTGCATTCACTCGGATAATATCGGAGCAAGTATAAAAATTGGGCGAATCTACGGAATTGAAGACGAGTCCCTGATTACCGGGCTCGATAGTTATACTTATGCACAATATACTTATGCACACCATTCAGAAGGAATGTCGTGCAACAGCGAACCACTATCGGAAGGTAAAATGACTCCTTTATTAGTATCTAGTACGAATCACGGTACATTTTTTCGTTTGAAATCATCAGTTTTGACATCATCACGTGCAAGAAATTGCATTTTTTAAGCTGCTTACAATTGAGGTAATCCATGATATAAGGCCCACGTCACTTTCCACTTCGTACTATCGCATACACTACTATCGCATACTTCGCTGTAGTGGTACTCCCGATTCTTCTTCCCGCCTCCGTCACCCTAAAGTACTTAGAATTAATATATTTTGCAAGCCTGCGCAAACATAAGGTCGAACATCGAACGTTCTCTGGCATATCCGCCGCAATCGCCTCGCACGTTTATCCATCACCCTTTCAACTTATCGTCAACTATGTTGTATACTATAACTACGCTTCGACATATATGTATCACGATACGGATTAGTATGTCTAACACACACATTTCGCTTTACACTAAGTACTTAAACATTACACGTTCAACCCAGTCTATAACAAACGTTAAAACCATGGTAATGTAAAGATTAGAAGATGAGAAAGGAAATAGATGTGACATATTATATCTAGACGTTTAAGAGAACGATGGGAAAATTGCGAATGAATCGTCGCGGAAACAAATTGAGTTATAGTCCTACGAAAACAGAAAATATCAAATTGGGAGATGTAGAGAGTAGGACTGGCATTTTTGCGTTAACAAGTTTTTTGTGATTTCTCAAATGAATCTAGCAGTGGTGGCTGCGTTTCCACCAAAACCGAACTATAAGTCGGACGCTCTTTGGAAAAACTGCGTTCACCCAAAATAATCGTTGACGCGACGAAATGTTTTTCACTTACGTGAGAGGCCGTCACGCGAATGACGAATCGATGCGAAACCGATTAAACGAGAAATGCAACTTCCAATAAATCGATTCCAAATCAAATTACTCGGAGCAAAAAAAAACATATACGGCCGAATTTAACGAGCAAGCCAGACCGGCTGCAGTTTATTGAATTATAGATTTCAGTATAGAAAGATTAGGCAAATTTTTATCTATCCACGTCCGCATTTCGAGTATATTATAGTACAAAAAATATACATATATATATATATCCATTAAAAAAAACAATTGAACGGAGAACAGTGCGCAAGGAAACTCAAGCGGGAATGCAAATTTATTTGAAGAACGTCGATTTGTCGTCGCCTCGCTACGTGCAGATCGTTATTCTACTCTATACATCGATGGTACGTGGTTTCGTGTACAAAAGATCGTAATGCAAATGCATCTTATTCCCTTAATCAACTCGCGCGTTAAACATAATTATCTCTTTACCTCTGTCAAAGCATATATGCATGACGTGATTGAAGAGTGATCTTACGTGTTATGTTATTCTTTTGGCACCTTATTATATCTTCACGTATTATGATCATTCGAGAAATGGCCAAGGAGATCGCTATTCTTAGGGACAAACAATACAAAAGCGCTTTAATTAAGGGTATACACTTAAGCGGATCAAAACGCGGTCTGGTTTTACGATTTTTGTGTGGAAAAACGAAAAGGGCTAGACAGAAGTCGTGTTTATTCCATTGTAATTCCATTAGACGCATTCAGCAGAACAAACCGCTAAGTAACAATCGAACGTTATTGGTTCTTACTTTTAAAACCAATAAATCAATGTCGAAATTCAGCGAAAAATCTAGAGAAGTATTCAACTGTTGTGTCTGCTGAACACGGCCATTGTAATCAAATTTTCAAAACGCGTGACGATTAGATCTTGCCTCGAACAATCGACCTGCTATTTCGCACACTTTTTCTAGACACTGAAAGCTAATGCTTGACGTGGAATTATTTTATAATGCTAGTTTTTTATCACAGCCAAAAAACGAGCGAAATAATTTATAAGTAGAAAATCGTTAATCAGCTGCCCTTTTGCTTGAACGCAATATTTTGAAAAATGACATCAAGCACTAGCTCTAAATTTCAACTTTATAAAGTTTATTTCATTTCTTTTATTAGTCTTGCAAAAGCAGCAATGGTCGTGAACGCCGTTTCTAAAAACCTGATTTAAGAAAAAGTTTAATAGTAACGCCATTTTATATAATTTTTTAAATAAATTTTAAATACTAAATAGAGAGAAAGGTATGATGTTTACAATTGAATAAACACTTTTTCATTTCTTTCCATTTTTCTGCAAAAAATTCACAAAGTTAAACCTCGTTTAAGTGTATAATATCTCTTTAATCACATTTATTATGCTTGCGATGAAATAAAAAAGTCGGATTAACTATAATCGAATCCGAGAACAGAAGAAGTAAGCAACGTGAAAGATGCAATGGCGAGTTGATACCACTGAAATATATTACTGGAACGCGCACGGCTATACAATCGTGTGTTACGCTGTGATCTGAGAGAGAGCATCCTAAGAGGTATCTTTATCCTTCTATAAGCTGACTGCGCACGCGTAGTGAACAAGAGTGGGAATGGTACAGTCCCGTGAAAAATATATTAGTTCTAAATCTATATACTTGAGATCCTGACTGTCGATGAAACTTTTGGTCATATTATACTAGAAAGGGACAAGGATCCCTCTTAGGACCCTCTTTGTCGGATCGCCATCTAGCTCCCGTGCGCGTTCCAGTAGTATATTTCAGTGGTTGATACATTTCGCCATCGCGACTTGGCGTCGATTGTGAAAAATCTATCTCAAGCATAACGAAAGGATGTGAAGGGAACAACTTCGAAGTGCATGTACCGAACTCGATAGCGATTGAGAGAAAGAGGATCGTATCTTTTACGCTTTTTTTTTTAACACCCTGTAATACGCGGAAACGCTAGGAACGATCCTACTGTATTTGACGGTGTTAACAGTAAAAGGGAGAAAGGGGAAGGAGACGCTCTGCTAAATTCTTATGATAACGAACTTCGAAGTATCCATGCTTAAATACCATCATTTTAACGTGATACGTAAACCGGGAAACACTCTTGTATCTTATATACAATGTATACAGGCTACGACATACAAATATTAATCTAATCCTTGTGCTACTCGATACTTCCGCATAATAATATATCAGTATAACCATTTACTCACAATGTTGCGTACATATACATGTATATGTATATGGATACATGCATGTATATACACATACATATATACGTATATATAATAGACTATTTTATACTCGCTCCGTGTTTCGCTAATCTCTACGGTATCCCCTCTCTTCCGCGTGCGCGGTAGAAGACTATTGTAATTACGAAAAATCGGCAACACCTTCGATCCAAATGTAACGCTTAAAATGTAAAAATATTTCCGGGATATATCTGTCGCGATTGCAAAAGGAAGGTGCGGGAAATGGGGTACGGATGAGGTGGGGGAGCAGGGCGGGAGGGTAAATAGGTAAATTCTTTAATAACGATACTTTTCTTTCTCTCTCTCTCACTTTCTCTCCATCTCATTATGTCAAATATACACACAAGAAAGAAACGTGCTGTCAGCTTTCGACGCGCTATCCTGCTATCCGCGGTATCCCAGCGATCGTTCATATGCGAGGGAACGTCACTAAAGCATCGCTCATGCACGGGAAGCTACTCGAGGGATAGTCTTCGTCGCGCTACGTCGTCGGCTGCGATATGTACAATACACGAGTTTGCGATTTCATGTGCCATCCACCCTTACGGAAACTTGATACCGATCAATTAATTACTTATTTTTAATGTTAAAAGCACTGTTGACAGCACTGTTAATCTAATTGGCCAGTGCTCTATTAAATTCCTGCAAGGGTCAGCATTAGCCGACGTCATTGCGCGACCGGAACTCGCGGAAAGTAAAGAACCAAAAGAGCGAATACAACTAAGGAGCCTTTTACCTTTGTCGTAAAATTAGCCTATTTTCATGAATTTTTTAAAGGAAATGTATTATACATAGAAAAATGTGGATTTTCGCTTGAGATTATCTTTGGAAAGAAAAAAAAAATTGTTTTGTATTTATAAAAAAAAAATAAATTTGTGACTCAAAATGTCAATCAAATTAAGAGCCATCGAAAACAAAAACACGCCTCCATTGTGGAAGTGATTCAGCTTCTGCAAATTATCTAAAATCAAAATTACATTGATTTCTATTAATTATATGAATAATCGTCATGGTAAAAATTTGAACGAAATTAATTGCGACGAACAAAGTCAAATTTATAAAAATAACGGCATTTAAAAAAAATTAATTTTAGAAAAGAAAATCTGTTACTTTTTCATTTATAAGAAATCGAATTTTTGTTGTAAAAACTTAATTGGAGTTCATGCCATGCGCAAAAGTGCTAGGACCAAGAGGATAAAAAGACCAAGAAGCTATCGCAATTAGTTTTTTAATTATCACGTCCACAAGGTCGAGAAACATTGTTTCGAGAAAACGCGTTTAAAGTTTTAATTTTACTTTTTCCATTAATATTACGAATTTAAAAAAATCTTGTATAAAGATACACACATGTAAGAATAAAAATCAGCGAAAAAAATTGATCTTTTAAAGCCGTCAAAGATGAAAGACTCTTTAAAAGAGGCAGGAACGTCGCATAGCGGGCCAAATTGAGTCTTCTTCATCCGTCCGTTCCTTTCCAAAGGAAACTAGTTAAATCCTCGCCGTTATACCGACCACTTGACACCGTTCATCCCGACGAGCGGCAATTTCGCTCGGTTAGCTCTTTTCTGCCGTGAGTCGCGCTAACGACGAATACTTTCCGCGCGACAAACTTCCCGGACACGTGAGCGATGCTCAACGCTAAACTTGGTTTAAACACAACATGGTTCGTCCTTTTTTCTTTTTCTTTTTTTTCTCTTTTTTCTTGTTTTTACATTATAACGGCGCACACTCTCCGAGTGTACCGAGCAAATTCGCGCGTGAATTTGACTCATGTTTCTATATTATTGTTAACAACAGCAGACTATCAGGTATAACGTAACATCATTTCCTCTCTCCCCCGATGTGTGAGGTACACCGATCGCGCTTCGGTATGCGCGTGAATATTTCCAAGGAATCGCCCTGATTTTATCAATACAAAAGTGCCGTCAAAAATATCTCTCCCTTAACCGGGCTTTTTAGTAATAATAATCGGGAGTCGCGCGAATGGGAGATTCGTATGAGTTGCCCGGGTAATCGCGAGCAACGCTAGCCAAAAGCGTAACTAACAAGAGGGAAGGTAGGGACGGGCGAAATCGATGGATCCTGTATCGACAAACTAATTTCTTACTAATTTCTTCTGCTTAATCAGTTGCTGACAGATTATTTTTCTCAGTTAGTTCGTGTTACGCGCCAATGACTGACGTGCAGAAATAACTCCTCAAACTCCACGTACTCTGAATGAATTGCGACAGAGTCAATAGTTGAATAACAACTCAGAAGCGATCGAGGTTAATTCGTTGGATGAATTTAGTGGTATGTAGTATGTACATACCAAACGTGTGTTCAGTTGCTGTTCAACTACTGTTCCAGCTGTATGTAATTCTAAAACTCGTGAATATAAAATATTTGCGCGAGAGCTATGAACGTTTAGTTATTGTTTTCATTTACCTTATTCGACTTTCGAGCATTTTCCAGATAAAACACAAAATCATAATGAGATCAAGTAGAAGTTACTTTAGGAAAAGTTAATATAATCTCACTCGATTCACTTTTGATGACGGTGTGTTGATTTTCAAAAAATCACTTTCAAGTCATTGCTATTTTAAGGAAGCATCACAAAATTATAACAATTTTTCCTAAATTGACTTCTACGTGATGTCATCTTGATCTTATCATGATTTTGTGTTTTACTTAATTTTAATTCAAATTTGATCCTTTTTTTTAATGCCTGTTGAATTTTCGCATATTTCGAAAACGTACTTCACGATTAACGTGACCGATTGTCCGTGATAATCGGTAAAACTGATTAATGCCCATCCCTACGTGGGTATCGCTTGCCTCCTACAAACTATCTCGAAATGGTTCGTCCCTGTTGAGAGGGGCGCGCTCTGATGAGATAACAGATTTATTACTTATTATTTCGCCCGTTTCTTCGCAGTCTCGAAGCATCCTACATCACAAACATCAACGTTAGAAACTACTGTAGTATCCTGTATTTTTTGCCAGCATCCGAGTTTTACTGTAGACCCGGCGCTATTTTAACAATTGCACGTATACGTCGAAACTAGTCGTCGCACGTACTACCGTAGAAAATGGCAAAAGAAAAACACGTCGCACGTAAAGCCAAAGTAATCTGCAGCCAAAGTTAACTCCTAAAATCCACTAAAATCGGATTGTCCCTAAAAGTGATCGCCTGTACACAACTATAGCTTGTAGGCAAGGTGGTTCTGATAGGGTTGCGTACAGTTTCAAAACTTTGTTAGCAAAGTAATCCTAAAAGCCACATTGGATGTAGGTCTCGATACAATTGCGAAGGCTACTTGATCTCTCATATCTTTTCAGGTACGACCACAGCGAACGTACGTTTTTTATTCGTATTTATAATGAATGACAATTCCCAAAATTATTTTAAAATTATTAAAATTAAAAGATGTTTCTCTGAATCTTCTAAGTCTTGGAAAAAATATTAAATTATTACCTCTACATACGTAAAAGCTTCTAAATGTGTCAACCGTTGAATCAATGTTAACGTTGAAAGATAAATTTTACTTTTAAACAGATGGAAATGATGTCTGGATTCAGAATTCTAAATGGCGTTCAAATCCTTTAGAAACTATATCAATTGGAAAATGTTAAAGCAAAACATTTAGAATTGGTGTTTGTTTAACGCAGTGCAGAAAGGGCTGTAAATTTTTGCATTTACAAATCAGTACGAGGATGAGCATTTCAATGCTTTAAAATTTTATAAAATCTATATTGTCAAATTGAAGTCGCTTTAGAAACCGTTCTTTGCATATGTCTGAAACAACAAGATTTAGAATAGAATTTGGAATCTCCTTAATTTATTTATAAACATATGGCCATAATTTTTTTAACGGTCGTACCTAAAAAATGTGTCAAATAAGAAATTTCCTTGGAGGAATATTCGCGGGAAAGGAGCAAACTTCCAAAAAAAATGTTTCTTAGATACAAATTTGAGGGCGCGAATGCAAAAGGGTAAACAAATTATATACAATATAAATAAAGCAGACGTGCAGATTCGTTTGTCGTTTGTTATAGGGTATGTTTGTACGGAACTTTTAACTCCTATAACAAAGATCCGATTATATAAACGATAAGTTTCTCGGTATATTGATAGATCCTGATTACGCAATACATCTTAATGGATAATAATAACGTTTAATACAAACGTGTTGAAATGTAAATTTGTAACGTTGCGCCATTACGAAGTAGTATTCATCGTTTAAGAAAGCTTATCGGCTTTACAGTTCAGGTTCCAGCCTCTTGACGCGAGATAATTTCCGCCAGTTAGACAGGAGGCAAGTAAAGGAGAAAGCAATACGTAACGTGTCGATCGTTTTATCACTCTTTTAATCTCGAATCAATCTTTGCGGTAGCGAAATTTTGTGCTGCACGCGGATCTTTGATCCACAAGTTTCAACAAGATCGAGTTATCACCGCAAATTTTCATCGATAAAAATATCGCTCCTTCTTGGCGGAAAAACGCAACACGTATCTCGTCCGTTTACTTGCCTCTTTGATTTTAGTGTCTGCAGTTCCGACGTGATCTCGAGCGCAGACTCAAACGATGTGCAAAAGCCTCACGAAATAGCCGCGAGACATGTAAATGCAACTGAAGACGTTAAACGTCCATCGCGGACGTTCGCGCGAAACTGACGAGCAATTACACAGCACACGCTTTGTCCGAGAGACGTTCTGGAAACGTCCTTAGGGCTCCTAAGCATTCTTAGAGCGTCCCCTGAACGTCTTTGGGACGTTCCTTGGAGATCTGTGTGGGAAATGCGCTCGGCTCGCTCGCTTCTGAAGTGAGATCAACCGACTTTACCCCACGGTACAATTTCGTTAGACCCTATGTCGTTAGACGCCGCACCGGGTGGCAACGAGGTGGACACGGACAAGAAGATGGGGAGGGATGGAGAAGAGGGTGAAGATAAGAGAGAAACCGGCGCACTCGGCGTGCCCGATGAGGCTGTTCGATTTCGCTACGACGGAAGACTGAGTCTCCTCAGTAGCCGTTTTACTGTCCCTTCTCTCGAACTATTAATTCCTGCAAGGTCTCAACGCATCTCGTCGTTCTTATCGCCTAATGCCCGAGGCCAGAGTCGATCGTATCGAACAACGCGTTCAGAACGCCCGCTCCCACGCCCGAAACGCCTGACAGATTAAAGGTTCGCCGTCGTACGAACGATAACGACGATTCATCGCCGGTCGTTGCTCGTTAGTACGCGACGACAGCTCAACAACGGGGCGATAACGAGAATAACGCCTTGAATCTCTAATCGCAATTTAACACGTGATCGGCACTGCTCCCCGACGACCAGCGTCGCTAAGAGCATCGCACCGCGCGATGCCGAGGATATTGTACAGTCGTCGAAGGGTACGGTACTCTCTCTCGTTGAGATCGGTTGCGGGTGGAGAATATCGAGCAAAAGAGGAAAAAAAAGAGTTGTCTCGTTAACGTAACTTTGACGAGCGACGCGCCCCAGGGGGAAGGGTGAGGGGAGGGAACCCGCTCGACAGAATATCATTTGTCGTCGATCAAGGTGAGCGTGTCCTTTACTCGGGCTTCAAGCGATGCCACTGCACAATGGTCTGCCTCGGCTTTGTGATCATGTCCTGCCAATGTTTCGTTTCGCTCGCGCCACTTCCATTTTTTCCTGGAAAGGAAGTTATTACCGTACACTCTACACTGGACTCCAATTTCAATCTCCTATCTGTTTCTATGACTAGTTACACCGGTTACTTGATTACGCGCTGAAACGTTAGTTACTTTAGCGCATAAAGCACTTGGAATTTGGAACATTAAAGTGCCGAACAAAATATCGTGCGTCTATTGAAATTTTGAACAGGTGCGGTTCAATTCAAACATGTAACATATCTAATAGCTACACTGAAGAAAGAGTTTGATAATAATAATCAGGACAATAATAATTTAAATGCTAGTTATTAAACTTTGATGAAATAATTTCAATTAAATACTTAGCTAATATAATCGATTTAGTAATATTCAGCAATCGCTTGTAAACTGTTTAATGATCGATTAATTACTGTTAATATTATTACTTGATATTACTCGTACTAAATATTTCGTTATATTAATCAATCATTCACTTGAAATTATTTCAAGTGAAGCTTAATTATTACTGCCAAACTTTATTTCAGTGTATATAGGATGTTTTATTTAATGTTACATCGATTATCTTGACAACCTTTTTTAAAAGATTAATAATAAGTCAGAGAAAAATTAAATATTAAATATTAAATATATATAATTTTTAACATTATTTTAAGTATAGTTAAATTTCAGTATTCTATTTTCAAATATACGTATATCGACCACGTTCAGAAATAAGAAAATCAAAACAGAAACAAAAAATTGACATCCTGAAATTAAACGTATTTGTTTAATTGCCTCCATCAATAATAATTAAGAAATTTCAAAATTTTAACACATCATACCATTACTTTAAATATAAATATATCGATAGAATAGATTTTATATTTAAATCTAGTATAGATTTTAATCTAGTATAGATTTTTATATTTAAAGACGCATTATCGAAAAGAGTTTAAAATACCTGCGAGCTGAATTCGGCCGATCAGTTCATTTCGTCCAATGTTGTCGAAATCCATTACCATTACATCCAAAGAGCATTCCCTGATCTTTTCCCAAGGTACATTAAAGGAGAATACCTCGTTAAATACTGGATTTAAGGTGCATTTAAAAATAGGAGTCTTGCGTTTCTCGATCCTCTTGTCGCCAAACTGTAGCCACACTTTGACGTACGGATCTAGAATTGTAAATGTTTAATTACCCGTCTCTAGTTTCTCATTTTCTCACGATTATAAAAAGATATATTAAAATACGCTGCTGTGCAAGTTACGTGATGCTCAATATAATTTAATTTCGAAAAAGGATATTACTATACACAATATAAAATATATTCTAAATTTTTTTTAAAGGTGTATGTCTGTAGAGAAGAAAATAGTACTACTGGCTATGTAGGTATTATGATCATTTATATTATCTCCTTTAGTAAATGACGAATTCTAGTATTACAATTACTTACTTATGAAATCATTTGTTTAGTAGCTTAATTGTTATGTAGTGGCGCTAATATGCTAATACACAATAATCGACATTTGTTATAAGGCACTTTCACTTGAAACTTTTGAAACTTCAAGGTGATTTTAACATTTATAATTACACATACTTTCTCAATCCTCATTCTTTTTAAACTTTTGCGTATTATAATGTATTTATGTACAGTTGATTATCTTTTGTTATTTAACTTTTTATATTCGGATATGTATACATTTCGAGTTAGGCAAAGTTAATCAATAAAATGGGATTTTGCAAATGTGAGACCTTATGCTTCTTAACAAGCTTAATACGGCACCTTTTTCAATGCTTTCATATCGATCAAAGTTATTCGATAAGTTGATTGTAGTTCCACTGCTAATCTATAGTTTACATTACATGTATTATAGATTTTCAATACTGCAAGTTTTATGGGGAAGGTTTACGTGTACGTACATACATCTGTACGTATTCTGCAATATTTTCTCTTTATTTCGAATAAATATATAATTTTATAATATTGTATTTTCAGTGTTTGCCGTTATCTATATAAAATTATCTAGATAATCATCTAGATAAAGAAATAACTTTATCTTATCTTTATCTAGATTATTATAATGTACATTATCTTCATCTTTATCTTAGATAAAAAAATGTTATCTTATTTAAATTATCTAAGATAATGCGAATAACAAGAATGAAGTATTGTGTTCAGCTTCAGGCTCCAAATTACCATTTATCCTAACAGATTTTTTCAAGAATTGCAAAATTTATTGCCAGTACTGAAAATCTATAGATAAGTACGTAATGTAAACTATAGATTTTTAGTACTGGCAATATATATCAAAACGCAATTCAGATCAACAGTAGTATATAAACATTGCCCCAAAACTATAAATTCGAAAACTTACAAGATATTTTGTCAGTCATTATATAATGTGAATTATATTTATATATTTCTCCTATTTTTAATTTTGATTTTTATTTGATTCAAATTTAACAAGAAATATTTTTTAATAGTATAATTATTTGAAGATTTTGTTTTTAAAAATATTGATTTAGAAATAAAAATATGAACGTATTTCATACCCTAAATTGTTTTTTGCTTAATAATGATATTATCTGAAAATTATCTAGATAAAACTATATATATTATTATCTTTTATCTAGATTAATTAAAATTATATCATTATTATCTTATCTAAGATACATTTACACGTAACTTATCTTATCTTTATCTAGATAAATTTTAAGTTATCTAAGCGTAACACTGTGTATTTTTTAGATTAAAATTTATTCAATTTATTCTTGTAGTGGACTATATTCAATAAATACTACATATAATAAATACCATAACATGAGTCTAGAATCTGTTGAAGAACAGTATGAATATAATCGTTAAATTTTCAATTTGAAATATTGATTATTAACAAAGTTATTGTATAAAATGTAAACCATAATACCACATAGAAAGAAAAATTTTGCTGAAATACAGATCTGAAAATAATTACGTAGAATAATTAATAAAATTTTATCGGATGTTTAACTTAATTATTAGAATATCAAAACTATTTACAGTAATATTATTATGCTTCTTACAGAATTTTTGATAGCCCAACATAAAATTATTTTCTGATCTGTATCTACACTTTTAGATGCTACAATAAAATTGTTCTTTTCGTGCACCTTCTATTAAAATGTATTGCATAATCATATAATTTTTAAAAAGTGTTTATATATCGATATCATGATTTATCATATGTTTTCGAGGAAACATAAACAATGCGGTGAATGCAACATTACCTGACTTCCCGTTGATATCCTTAGCTTTGAGATTCCTCGCCTTCAAGAGAGTCAACGTCAATATGGAATTACTCGGATGATAGCACAGCGAGCACAAGAGTTCTCCGCATTTATCTTTAGCCGGCGGCTTAAGAGCCTTCCAAAACGATGGTTTCTCGGATAGATCGACCTATGGCAAACAAACCCCCGAGATATTGCTGATAACTAAAGTTTCGTAACAATTGTCAAACTAATTAACGAAAACCAAATTTCAAAATGTAGAACTTAACGGGGTAGGAAGAAGGATTACCTTGCTCTGTTGTGTATGTGAGCATTAACGAGCTTTAGCTCATTTTCGTAGATTATTAATTCCATGGCGCAGCAATACGCGATGTGTCATGAACATATTTCGAAATAATGAAATCAAAACAGAAACGAAAAGTTCTCCGTGCACGTGTGCCCGTCTCCCCCCACCGCCTTCTCTCTCACTCTCCGCGCATCTTTATTAAAATATACGATCTCTTTGGGGCGAGGGAAGAGCTATATTATCATTAATACCTTCGTCACGTTTGTCTCATATTAGGGCGTACAGCGAACGCGAGATAATTAGTATTCTGTTCCGAGTGATTACGTGCAGTCATAATAGTTAATTGATATCATATGTTGCATATTACGGACGCAAAATTTTTGCAGCATAAACGCGCCCCGAATTACGCGAATATATCACGCTTCGCGTAATACGAATCGGTCATTTGGAATTCAATCCACTGTCAAAGCAATCGCATTTGAACGAAAAGAAAATTATTTACCCCAGCTTCATGTATTTTATTACTATTAATACTATTAATAAATTGTTTTATTGTGGCTGTGTTACGAATGTTCATAAAATATTCTTTTGTAATATTAATCTTTATATATATTTATACACATGCGGAGGCGGTGCGTGAGATTCGCGCAACCACCGATTCGCAACGGCGGCGGCGGCATGTATCACGAATTGCTCTTGGGAAATGAATGTGTGCATAGGATAGAATTATCACACGCGCGTGTCCCTCGATGTTATTGTGTGCGCAGATTAATCCGCTCAGTAATATTGATATCGGGCTGGCATTATGTTTGTTATGCGGTCTCCCGGCACAATACATAACAAATTAAAAATTACCTTCTGCTCGCACACGTCAAAAAAATTACTGCCAAAAATATGATCGATCTTATAATATACATCAAGAATTTATTTATAAATTTAGAATTTTTCAGATAAAATTGTATTATTTAATGAGCTGTACACATTTAAATTAAATTTAAAGAGATCTCTAATAATTTTAAGAGATCTCTTGCCTCCCTTTTGTCTTTATAATTTTTAATGTATCTAAAATGTTTAAAGACTGAGGATTTTCGTTCATTTTGTGGCTCTCGAAATTCGAATCAAATTGCATGTCAAATGATACTATTTGACGGAATATTGGTAGTACTGCGAGCAAGTGGGACTATCAGTCCCTATACATCCAAATTTAAACAGTTCCTCTGTAACTCCTGCTACAGATTACAAATTTAAAAATCCATATATACGATGTGTGGAATTCGAACTCACGTTCTCCAGTCACTTATGTGTTTGTTCGTCGCTCACACGAAGCCACACGGCACCTTTATAATGGAACATTCAGCTTACAATCAGTAAAATTTTAAATTAAGCATATAGTTTAAATTGAGAGCAGAAGAAAATTGTAAATTATTATCTTCTACATGAAATCAACATTTCAAAAACATTGTTTGCATTATGATATTATTTTCAAAAATTACCTTTCTTCAGACATGATTTCCGGTCAAAGAATTAATTTAACAAACAAAAGAGACCTTTTACGTGCAAAATTTCAAGACAAACAACTTTTATTCCAAACATTTCTTCGTATCTGCATCTATTTAACAAATATTTTTTGAAGGTAGTTTTATTCCTTTAAAAAATTAAGGGGAGAGGAGTCAGATTTTTATATGATAATAGGGGAATCATTCTAATCAAAATACTGCTGTTATCGAAGAAGCTAGTTTTAATTTTGTTTTATGTTTAATGTGCTTAAGCAATATTGGAAATTTGGCTACCTTGACTTCCCATATCTCCAAAATTATCTCCCTATGCTCAACTTAAATTTCTTCTAAAATTAATGTCTTGTTATATAACACTTGGCATACAATTTGATTCAAATTTTGAGGACCATAAAATAGGCAAAAAAATCAGTATTTTTGCGCTCATTCTTTGAATACATTAAGATATACATATATTATAAATGCATATCTAAAATTTAAATAAATAAAACATTTTACATTGCATTGTAGCGTATAAATAAGAAATATGTTGTAACAAAAGTCGTAATATTACATGAAAGATGTATTTAATAATGCCATTATAATATTTTAATGCGCAATTTAATGCTCGTTTAACAACATATATTATTAATATTATTGTCTGTCCAATATTCATAATTCAACCTGTAATTTCACTTTATTTTAAAATAAAATAATTGTTTAAACATTTATTAATATATAAATAGTAGATAATTGTTAAAAATTGAAAGAGTTAGTCATGTTGCAATCTTTCGCTCGTTGTTTCCCCGAAATGGAGAAAACGCAATTGTTAATTCGTTTGTACGGAATTTCCGATGACGGATAATAATTACGAGATAAGAATCCAGAAGCCGACACGGGAATAGACGCAGGATGAAAGACGCGACACGTGCAAAATGTCAGATTCCGCATATCCATCGCTAATCCTGTCGCCGTAGCATGCGAATCCCCTTAATCCGCATCTACCGCGTGTAATAATTGAACCGCGCAAATTGCGAGCAGGCACGTCTCGCCAAATTACCTGGCAAAGCGGCAGAAACATTTCCCCTATGGAGTCGTCCCTCGAGAATCGATCGTAGTCGAAGACGTGTAGATGTAGTACCCTGCTCTGCAGCTTCTGTATGGGGAAACCTGAAGGAAAGTCGACACATAAATACGCGTGCCTCGTTATACCACAATAACTTTGTTAACCGATAAAATTTAATTTCACTCTGCTCCCACAATAAACGGTTCTTTTTCTCCTTTTACAATTTGTAAGCGATCCGCGTACCAACAAAATATCGCGTTTGCGTTGAGCTGACATTTCAAAGCAGTATTTCGATGTAGCAGTATTTCCTTCATTTACACGAGGGAAAATTATATACAGGAAATTTATATGTATTCCAATTTTTATCTCGCAGATCTAATTTCAAGTAGAAGATTTTATCGGGTCGCGTTGTTATTTTCAGATTGTTGCGGTCCGCTGCGGTTTCCTTAAACCAGCTTAACACAATTAGATACAATGTCGTCCGTCTTATACCCACTGCGAAACAAAATTGCTTTGCACCCTTTCCCATTCTGTCTCTGGAAAGTGCGTTTTATTTAGCGGACGCCGATATGCGCGAGGAGCGTCGCCGCTTACCTTCGAAGTAGAACGTCTCGTTCCATCTCGGATTCAATGTGCGCCTTTTGATTTTTGTCTCGAGTCGGTGTTTCTTGTCCGGCAGCAGCGTCACACGTACATACGGATCGGAAGTACCCGACAAGTCCTTCGCCGGCAGGTCTTTACCCTGGGGCAAGTCAGAGATCAGTATGAGAAGGGTGTGAGGGCGGAATTTTAAGGAACGACGAACTTTCCACATCGCCCGTTAAGCTTTCCGCGATTACGTGGAAAATGCACCTTCGTGTACTTTCGCGGCAAGTCTGCTCACGATGAGTGAAGTTCGATGTAAATCTCTCTTTAAACATGCGACTCTACACATAATGTCTGCATAATATTATAAATAAGGTCAGATCTTCCACTCGATCATACTGCATGTATGACAGCGTTAAGCGCCAAAATTTTTTATGGCTTACAAGTGAACGAGTTGAAAAAAACAGCGCCTTTAACCCTTTACAAATTTTTCTAAAACTAAAATTCAGAAAAGATCACTGCAACTACCCAATGAATAAATAAGAAGTTGAACCAGTCAATGTGTGCGTGCTTGTGTGTGTGAAGAAACAAAAATTTACTTAATACGTACAATTTTCAAACAGAAAATGATAGAGGAGAAGAGGATATTATGGTTACTGTGGATATTATGGCTACCACCATTGGAGATAATGGTGGTAGCTATAATGTCCACAGTAGCCATAATACCTTCTTCTCCTCTATTTTAAGAAAATTTTATTTTATGAAAATTAGATCTAAGAAAATATTAATTAACTTCCAATTTATTACTTTAAAGTCATATTATTTTAATTTTTTTTTAAACAGTCATTTGCTAATGATTTATTCATCGACTGGTGCAGTGATTCTATATTCTATATGGAGGTTTCTGAGATCATTGATTATAAATTTGAATTAAAAATTTAAGAATATGTATAAAATTTTTTAATTTATATCTAACTTTTTCCTAGGAATAATTAGCATCTAATTTACAGTTTACCAAAGATTTTTAGAGTCGCTGCTAATGAATCTGTAGTCAAAATTTCAAAATTCAAAATGGATTAAAATTCAATATGGCGGACCAAAATGTAAAATTTTGTTGAATTTGAGTGACATTCGTT
This sequence comes from Solenopsis fugax, assembly GCA_003595255.1. Lineage (NCBI taxonomy): Eukaryota > Metazoa > Arthropoda > Insecta > Hymenoptera > Formicidae > Solenopsis > Solenopsis fugax. The sequence goes on along the minus strand of QKQZ01011398.1, from coordinate 12,345 downwards.
ATAGAGATTTTTGAGTCGCTGATTACAAATTTAAAATCGAAATTTTCAACTCAAGTGATGAGAAGTACTTAAAGAAACAACTAATATTTCAAATTAATGATTTTTTTCACATAGCTCTTATGTTGACCTTCAAAATAAGCCCTAAAAAATCTCACTATCTTTATTTTTATGAAAGAGGTATACATATATATATTTCTTAATTTTTGTCCCATTTTACGAATATTTGACGAGATATGCAAGGGTAAAGCTGAAAAAGATATCGATTTCTTTTTTTAAGAGTTCAATTCATCTTTAAAATGAGCCCAGAATGAAGTCGCTATCTTTACTTTCATAGAAGATATGAATTTTTGAAGCGACCGTGACATATATGCTTTAGAAGGCATGAAAGGATTAAAATCAGACTTTAACATTTCTCTTGATCGTCATTTTACCCACTATGTTGGATCTGCCATTAAAAATTTTCCAATAAAGAATGCAGATTTGAAATCAGCCCGCTTAGAAACATTAATATAGAGATTTTCAAGACATGTTTATCACCTTTTTCATTCCGACATGGATTTTTTTTAAGACAAAGTATCAAAATGAATAATTAGTGGTCTCTCGAATTAATCAATTAATAGGATAATATGAAAGATAAGAGTCTGAATTCATCTTCCACGCGGATACATTATCTGAAATTGTAACAAGATTGTATGTACTCAACGTTCAATATACGCGCATCAACTACAGCGCTTGCCATACTCTCATTTGCCATAGTATCTTATTAATTAACAAATTATCAGTTTTGACTGATCTTTTAATTATAATTTATTGTTAATGCAAAAGAATTGCATTCATATAAACATACAAATCTAACATAAAAATATAGTGATATTAAATATGTTACACAAATCAATTATGAAATAGAAAAACTGTGAAAAGATAGGTGTAAATAGTGTATACGGTATGCAACAAAGAGTTAAAAAAAATAAGACAAGAAGACGAGACAGTGATGACACTTGAAACGCTTTAAGTGATACTATTCGCCGTATAACGAAATAGAAAGAATATTTCATTCCATACGTAGTATATGTCGGAATAAAAATGTACGAAAGCTATGGACGTTGAAATCCAGCTTTATTCGTATTTATATGCATACGCAAATAGCTATTGTTTCGTTCAAAATGTTATAAAACACATGCATTTGTCTACCAGAGGCTCGACGGGGGATATACGTCTTTGTCTCCGTCACATCTTACAAAGCTCTCATCTAAGTCTTTCAAATCCTGTGTATAGGAAAATTCGGCGAGTACGGTATGTGTGCTCGCAACAGTCTCCGTGCGATACAACCAGAGTATCGCCCCGAAACAGATTGTGAACATGTGAGCGGCCCTACCTCATGCGCGCAACACAGTCGATACTGTGTTAATGGAAGCTACGTGGATGGCAAACAAAATCAATAATGGCCCTTAACGGCCTTGATGGCCGCCTGTGTTTTGAAAAATAAGTCCTGCCCGAAAGTGCCCTCTTTCCACAACTTTCCGCGACGGCTCGTCCGGTTTGAAAAGTCGCCCTCGAAGTGGCCTTGAAGACATTCACGCCAGAGGTGGACGGTCATTTTTCATTTGCTTGTCAGACCATTTCTTGGAAACTTCATAACGCCATTATGCCGACTCGAATTTCTCACGGAGAACGATTCCGTGCATTTAAAGTATCACGAAACTTCACGAACGCAAACTTTGAGATTATGCGGAGATTTAAAAAAAATTGTGGCAAAATCTAATAAGAACAGAGTTTCCGCGCAAACGTGATTGCGAAGGTATTCTCTTTTTATTTATGAGCCATTAAAGACAGATTACACCTCGTCGATTAAGCGAATGCTTAATCTTCATTAATTCCAAGTTTGCCGTAAGTAAAACGCGAAATGGGTAAGATGGACCGATTTTGGCCCCCATGGTCCCGGAGTGGCAAGTAAAAATGGTATGTTTTTTGAGTTGCTGAATCTGATTTTAAAATTTAACAAATTTTAATTTGTATATGGAACTATTAAATATATGAGAACTATTAAATATATGAGAAGCTATTATAAGAATGATACGTAAATGAAATTGTTAAACTATAATAAAATGAATAATATTAAGTAAAAATCGATCAATATGTGAGAAAACGACACAAATTAATAAATGAAGGTCTTATTTAGTCAAAGTAGATCTGATGCTTAAAAATATTTGCACAAATCTTACAATTTCTAGTAGTAAATTATAATAGAATATAAAATACTCTCGGAGAAGGTCCTTGAAAGACGAAATAAACAAGCTTTCAAGTGCTGCCAAGATTTAAAATAGTTCTCATCGACAAGTTGTTTTTAGAAACTAATAATTTTTTAATTTTTTCTTATTAAACAGAAACATGAGCTATTGAAGATGAAAACATGTTACGCTTTACTGGCAGAAAAATACGAATTAACGCAAAGGTCAATAATAATTGTGGTAGCTATTTAACAACTTCATATGCTGATCCTAATACTTTCTCGACAAATATTTTGAAGATCAGAATCAGATCCAGCAATTCAAAAACTACAAAAACGTACCATTATTATTTGCCATTCCGGGGCCCACAACCGGCCCATTTTATTCATCCTTTTTTCGCTAAAAGAGAAAAAGTCGGTCCTAAATTGACGAAATATCTAACTATAGTACGTGTAATTTCGTGATCACATGTGTGTACACAGGTATTTCAGTAGAAGAAGTTTCTACCTTCGAGTTTACAAATTGCAAAGATATTGGACGTGAATGGAATAAACGCGATGTCTTTGGTTGAACGCTTGGTTGAACTTTTCGAGGTGTCGCGACAAATTTTCACGCCATGAAAGACACGAAACCAGGAACTCGCGAAAATAGGAATTTTTAAGGGCGAAAGCATGTTTCCGCTCTCATCGGGGGGTACATTCCGGATCGTTTATGATGCGCGTCAGCGGCGAAAAACACATTTTGCACGAAATTAACCGAATAGTCCGAAAAACAAAGAGATACCTCTGGAAATCATGTTGTGCACGTGTCAAATTTCATCAAGCATTAGCGAGATAATGTAAAATAAAAGTAGCCGCGTTTTTTAATAATTTAATAGGCGTAACTTGACATGCACCATTAAAAATGTATATAATAAAATAAAAGTTACAATGCGCGAAAGCTCTCTATTAAATAATTCAACAACGAAGCGATTAAATATTCGCCGAGGAAAAGAGGTCGGATGCAAATTGAGTGAGAAATAAAACTTTTATCGGCATGCTTCTTTGATAAACTACGCGATAATGCTACGCGCAATTCCATTATAATCTTTTTTCCGCTAAAAGTGGCATACTGCACTGTGTGGTTGTATTCACGTCGCACGAAGAAATTGATATTACATTTTCATAATAATAACGCAATTTTATACGTCCCTGCGAGATGAAAGATAATCACATGTTGAAGCCTAGCTCTCTCGGACAAACGTGTTGTACGGCATAAAATTTTTACACAATTTGTGCATGTATCGTATATTAACGTATGATCGCATAAACGATGTTGGAGGAATATTCCCCGACCACCGAGAACTTGGCACGATAATTTTTGTGGAAAACAAAGAAAATGGTGTTTCGCTTAATGTCGGATTAAATTGCGCGCGAGGCGAACACGGTCCAGCGTTCGGAAAAGAATTTATGCGTTTGTTTACAACAAAAGTCCCCGTTCCGTTGAACGTTACGCTTTTTCCCCGAGACCGCGTCGCGAGCGACGAGTTTCAAAAGTACCTCCTTTCCCTCTGTCCGCGCTCTCTGTAACAGGAAGTAATGTATGACACGTCCCAGTTTACCAGGCTGCGTATTTTCGCGCGCAGATACATTTTTCGGCGTGGCAACGCGTGTGTTTCGTCGACGATTTATGACGGCCCTTATCGACGTGTGGTCGTATCGCAGCGAAATCAAAAATCAAGCTAATGCGCGCACCTACATCCCGCTTTTTTTACGCTTCCGTTTTACGTTCCTAGTCAACAATGAGAGAAATAATGCAATCTGTTTACGATTGTACGCGCAGTAGCTCGAGAAAGCCACTTACAGCTACTTACAGCCACGAAACTGTCCGGACACAGAGTATGAAAGTTTATTTTGTGCTACAAATTCACTATAATAAATACAATTTTTTAGGGAAAACTCGATTGTAAGTGAAAACTCTGGCCAGTAATGCATTTCCATTAAATATGCCTTTGATTTGTAGCGTAAAATAAATTCCCAATATTATGTGTCCGGACAATTTCATGACTGTACCTATATCTGTTTGTGAATACTTTGTTGTGCTTCTCGAGCACTTAACACGAACGTCATTAATCGGAAATTAAACGTGTCTCACTGCATACAATTACGCGTGTATTTTTCACTCGGAACGGTAATTTTGTGTCGTGCGAAAAATATTTGAGTAATTGTATGCGGTGAGATATATTTTCCCAGAATATTAAGTTAAGGGTTAAAGATCAATTTATGTGCATCAGCAATATGTTGATGAATTGCAATATGGTAACGTTTCTTTGAACTTTGATTCGATTAATTATTCTACGCAACAAGATCTAAAAGTTTCCAACTTGAGAATACAAAAAAAGATGATAAAATGAAATAACCATTTTCATTTTTTAATTTAATCACTCTTTATTTCAGTATATTTCTTAGAACAATGAATTAAATTTTTTATACTGAAAATATTCTAGAATTTTTATCTATGAAATGATTTGTCACTGCGGAGGTCATTCTTCATCACTGATAAATTTTTCTCTTTCAAATCGAACTTCAGATGAAAATAAAACATTATTTCGAAAATAAAATATAATTGTTAAAAATTGAAGTTCAATTTGCGTGAAAAAAATTTATCAGTAATGAAGAAGTGATGTCTAGCGTAAAAAAAATCAGAATATTTTTCCAGTGTGTGATATAGAAAATTAATTGACCTTTTCAAAAAAATGTTTTGAAATAAAGAATGATTATATAATACAAAAAGGGTGACAAATAAAAGCAGTTGCTTTATTTCATCAACTTCTTTAAACACTTGGGTCGGAAACTTTTAAACTTGGTATGCATATTACGTCTCCTCGTACTTTGCATAAAATTGCGTCGGCATATGCATAGTGTATTATTACGATCCCCTCAAATGGAACGTAGCGATATTCCAATCGCTTGCGATCGACGCGTGCGTCACGCGCAAACACGGCGATACCGAGGCAAACGGCTAGCAGGCATGCTTCAAAGAGCCTAGTTATAGCGTACGCGCATCCATCCAGTACGAAACTTCGACTGACCTGTATGATGCGCAGAATGAGCGTGCTGTTCTGGAAGTCGTACTCGAGACTGAAGTGGATTTGACCAACATTCTCGCTCGGTTCCGAATTATCGATGTACATGTCGACCAAGGAGATGGACCTGCTCTGTAGAAACGCTTTCTGCAACACACACACGCGATCGTTACCATCACATCGCTTCCTTTCCGTTTCGTGAGACCTATCTTGGAATTCTTTCCAGAATCTCACATTTTGCTGAGTAGGAAACGTACAGTTAGAGAAAGAGAGAGAATTGGTACGAAAACGCAATTTTCTTAAAATCGTGTTATAAGAAAGAGATCTGAGACGGGAAGAATTAACTGTCGTTAAATTTCACGTTTATCTCTAACATCCGCGAGAATTTACCGCGAATTTATATCAGGACGCAGCGTGTGTGCGATATTAACTTAATTATATTACAACTATTGCAAGGGCGCAAATGCATTTTGTTGTAATTACATTAGATCACTTTCTACATTAAACAAAATTATCGTTTATTGTCGTTTATGTTATTGCGATTAATCTCAATTTTACTTTTGAAATGCAGCATTATGACAGTTTTCAATTGCGTATAGAGTTAATAGTAATTGTTTTTTGATGATTGTTATTCTTTAAAAAAATAATAATCTTTTATATTTTTGAACGACTTATGTAAAAAGGCCAAACGAGTTTGTGGCCTAAGGATATAAAATAAACGATATATAAAATAACTATTTTTATGTTCCAATATAATCTTCCTACAATTTCAATTAATTTTTTTTATGTCTTTTGCGTCACTAGTAAATTTTTTTTCCACACAAATCAAATTTCAACTTTAGAAATAAAAAATGTTTACTATAGGCTAATTTTATAAGTCGGAGCTGCAGATCAGGTGATGAAGTATTAAATTTGATCACTTTAAAGATGAAAATTCAGAATATTTCCAGTGTAACAGAAAAATTAAATCATGGTTCTAAAAAATATATTGGAAATATAATAAAGGATAATTATAGAAAGATATTTGAAAAATTTATTTAAAAAATAAAAATGATTATTTTATTTTATCGTTCTTTTCATATACTAGAACCGAAAACTTTTGGTATGTATAATTCGCGTTAGAGTTCAGGATGGAATCTTGTTTTATGTATCGTATGAAATGTGCAAAATACTTTTTTATAGAAAAAAAAATCAAAAATAGGGGAGAATTGTCAAATGCATACTATTGAAGTTATTTTAACTTTTAATGCTTTACATTTTATGCTGTTTTGGATGCAACTCAAAATTTGAAATTGTAATTTGATGTTTCTGACGTCTATGATAAATCTTTCAATAATAACAAATTAATTTGTTATATCTTTTCTGTAACATGCTGCAAAAAATGTGATTTATAAAACTGATCGCCTAAAGTGTATCTGTGATCTTTTAAATGACATAGTCTGCGAAAACACCGAATTTATAAATTAAAATAATTAAAAATATAAGGAATCATTAATACTTGTTTTATTAATGAAAAAGCAAATTATTATTTTACTAACAATTTATTAAATATTGAATAATTAATAAATGACAATAATGAAAAAGTAATGACACCAAAATAAAACTGAATTTATTTTTTTAATTAACATATTTTATTCATGTTAATTATTAGTTTTATTACCATTTATTAATTTTACATTGGTATTATTCATATAATTAAAATTTATGATGGTATCAGTTAGGAAATTTGATAGAGTTTATAAAAATATCGATTTCATTCTCACAATAATGTAAATATGTATACACAATGAATGTAAAATATTCTACAAAACTTCTTTTATAAAAATATAAAATATTCAAAATAAAATTACATAATTACGTTATTATTAGCTACATAAATTAATGAAAAATTTACCTCATATATAACTAATTTTTCAATATGTTGATAGCATACACAAAACAAGATGAAACTTGTTAAATTTTTATAAATACTTATATACTTATTTTTCATTATTTAATTTTGTCACTAAATATTGCTTATATTAAGTTAAAATATAAAATATTGAAGAAGTACACTTTAGGAAACCGGTACGCATTCAGTCACTCTCCCCTACATACGAATAAAATATATGTAATATATGCGTCAAGATATATATTAATATTCATATATATCAAGATACAAGGTATATAAAGTTACAAATAAAATTCCATCCCGAAATCTGAGATGGCAAATTAGATTGTACGAGGAGGGCTTTGCGACGGTCTCCGAGATTATCTCGTTATTATAATTGATAGCCGAGACGTTGTCGCGTCAAAAATTATAAGATGAGCTTTGGAAGGTTTACCGAGGGGTGTTCTCCTTTGACATTTTGCAGCTGCTTGTTCTGCGGCCCGGTCGTTGGTGTACGGGGTTCCGCGCCTCCGGCATTGCTGGCGCCGCTTCCTGGTGCCGCTGTTGCTCCTGCTGCACCGCTCGCGGGGCCGCCGCTACCACTTGCTGGAGATTTGCTAGAAGGACTACCGGTCGTCCTGAAAAGAAAAGACGCGAAATTTGTCATATTACATTGTCTGTGCCCCGCATTCACTCTCGGTGTAAGACTTATGTATTTCCTCTGCTTTCGCGTCCCCTCACTTTTAAACAGACGTAGCGATCGATGTAGAATCGTCTGTGACAGCGTTGAAGAGATACCAAAGCGAAACTTGACTACGTTTATTCGTTTTATTAGTCTCCAGAGTCTAATCATTATTGTCACTCGGAAAGCTTATAATTTTAAACATTAACATAGTTATATTTACAGTATCATTTTTTTTACATAATTACTAGAGAGAAAGTCTCTCATTCTGTTTCGCGTTATTTTTCTTTTTTTTTTCTTGCAAACTTTTAAACAACGTCGAAGCAGATATTTTAACTTTCACACACAGCATGGTTTTTCCTAATAGACCGTAATTATAATTACATATACTTTGAGGATATTAAATATTCAATCGAGTTAAATATTTAATTGATTAATCCAAAATCACGAAGCGCGAAAATTACGCGATTGTTCGATCTCGACCCATGCGCGCGAGCTGCGCGCGTATTCATACAATTAAATCTGTCGCCCACAATTACTTCAGACGCTTGCCCGCCGCGTTCCGTTTTACGGAACGTTAAATCAGCATGAAAGTATAAACGAGATAAATATTGCCATCGGTGTAGCGACGATAACGCTTTAGAAAACGCCCCGATTGATTCGAAACTTGCTGACAGTGAGGAGGGATGGGGTTCTCTGCTCGAGCCCCATGTGATACATGCACAAGCTTATCAGCAGTGGCGTACATCCCAGCGATATGTTTCTGTAATACGTTAGGCATAATAGGCGACCTAGGATCTAGATAAATCTTATCGCTCTTCCACTACTGTATCGCATCTACTGCGAGCACACTATGCTGCTAATCGAGACAGCATTCTCTCGCAGGCACGCAAGCCGATACGCTTCCAGCATGTCATCGGCTTATTAATAGTTGCTGTTTACTACCAGTCGCGACTGCAGAGCGTCCATAACTGTGCAGAGACGGCTGAAGCCAACGGCAAGAGAAAAATGAATTTTACGGCGTGTATATATAAAAAAAAGAAGGAGGGGGAGGGGGAGGGAGAAGATCGATGCGAGTAGTATGCACAGGCTGAGAATGCTCGATACGAAGAAACGCTAATGGTCTCGGCTATTCTACGGAAAGGTAAAAAGGAATAATTACAAGTCTTACAAAACGAAAAGGCAGGTGACTACGTCATCCAGTAATGCCGAGGTGCTCTTGTTAATATCAAAGTATAAAGACTGTACATGATGTGTGTTCAAGCTCCGTGAACGTATGTCACGCAAGACCATGAAGAATAACTATCGATACGTACCTATGCAAATTAATATCGTGTATCAAACTCCAACGAAACGAGTAAAAAAAAAACTATACCGCTAATCGTAGCCGAAGATATAACGAACGCTTAGCGTTGTATGTACCTTCGTTAATGTTATATCACTTAAATATGTTGCACTCTGTAGCACTCGCATGCCCTTCCACAAGCTCCATTTTGTGCAGATATGCATTAAAATAATCTGTAAATCTATTAAATCATTCCGAAACGTCGATGCAATCGATAACCGTGTTGTTTGTACAAAATGCAAAAATGCAATCCCACGTTTTTTATGTGTTTCATCTCAGAGAAGTCAATCACGTCGTCGCTGAGTAATGACGTCCATCTCTCTCGCCCGTGGCGAAAGCGAGAGACGCACATTCGCATAAATTCCTTTTATCCGATTAAAGGGAATTCTCATGCACCCGACGGATATATTTTACCGGATCGGCGAACTGCCTTATTTACCGCGATTCTCTATTCATAACTCATAAATAAGAATGAGGAAAAAATCCGCGCGCAACGGTAAGCGCCCCGTTGTCGATATATAGGAAAGTGCATCGCGAGACGATACCTGCGACGGAGCAGTCGGCATAAATTTTGATGATCGTCGTCGCCGTGGCGTATCAAAACGATTGATTTAGACAAAAAAGTGCAACTTTGCGCAGAATACGTTTTTGCTCGAATCAAACGCGATATCAAATCAGCTGCGAAATAAGATCCACACGTAGAGGAGAGAAGAGGGTGATAGAATATCATTTTATTTTCTTGAAATAACACGATAAATATTAACGCGACATAATTCTTATGCTTATGAATACTAGTTTGTTAGTCATAGAGTTCTGCCAATCACTTTGTAAGTAAAAGTTCATCGGACATATAGAACGAATGTAATTTACAATTTACTGGAGAGAAAAAAAAAGGATGCGTTTGTGAGATAAAAGGGGGGTCATGGCATACTAACAACTAATGTCATAAACGACAATTTTAATTATAAAAAGTTAATGATTCTTCGTAATACACGTTCTTATACACTAAGAGTACCACAAAACAAGGTTTTACGAATATTTCATTGGTTAAAAAATTTTTTTAAATAATTTCTTTGCTACACTAGTAAGCATTATGCAACTTTAAGGTTTTAAAGTCGCGAGATAATACTCCTAATGCAAATGGCTCACGATCCTCTCCGGTACATAATATAACTTTATATGCTGAATTCATGCACACATTATGTCACATATTAAATTCAATGATATTATTTAAAAGCCACATTCAAGGCTTTTAAGTTAGACTAAAGTTAAAAAATTAATATCTAATATACTTCTCAAAATTACATAAAAAGTATATATATGTAAAAACTCTTATACCTGCAAAACTGAAATTCAACTTTTTTAAAAACGCGTGGTGACTAATAATCATCTTACAATATCTGTAACGAAGTAATTTTAATGGTTACTCTTAGGATTCAATGCGAATTATACGAAATCATGGTATCTCGCCATCTCATCTCACCTCTATTTCGCGACCCTCTTCTCTCTTCTAATAATCGGCGGAAGATACGTTTTGGCGAACAATCGAAAATTTGGCTAATATTGACGAAATGTCCTCGCCCTACATCGCTGCTAACGAGTAATGTTTAAGTGTTAATCAAATCGCTAAGTGTTAATCAAATCGCTAAGTGTTAATCAAACAGATTTCTACACGGAAAATTGATGCTACCGTCCTCATATAGAACGAGTTCAAGATAACACACGTATTCGATACATTTACAAGAAATTGAATTTCAAAAATTGAAAGGTATTGGACCGTACAATATCTATAAACAAAACTAATTTTTTATTTCATTTCCTTTCATTATTATTTAATTAAAATACACGTTCGCGAAAATTCCTCGCACGATAATAAAATCAAACAAATCATGAATTATAATTAAATTTGTGTAATTATTACCGCCAGTTATTATTTTCAATCTAACAGACTATTCCAGAATGTCAAAAGGTGGAAAGCACAAACGATCTGGCGACATTTTCCCACATACATATATTGGTTTCAAAATGACTAAAAGAATATAAAGTGTAATAATACAACAGAAATGGAACAGTGCTGTAAATATTGCGAAAATTTGTAGCGGATTTTTTTTCGTTAACTTAAAATACGACTTTCTGCAATAAAATTAAATCGCTAATTGCGAATTCCGATTTGACGCTAATTGCTCGACATTGTTCCAATATTACAGCCAATTCTCAGCAACTACGTCACGGACGATAATTACCGTAAGACGTCGCCCTCATTAATATATCTCCGGGGCAAACGGGGAAACTTGATCCGCGTAACGGATTCGTCTCGATGATGCCGCTTGCATGAACTACCTGGACGCTCTTGCCGACGCTCGCGAGAGTTTCGGACCTGTAATTCGAACTAACGCGACGAACGAACGCGACATTTAAGCGCATTTGTGCAAAAGGTTAAGGGCGCACAATAGGTAAATCGTGCCGAGCGATAACGGAAACGCCTGCGACACGTTGTTTTCAGCCGTGCCGCTCGACAACACGTAACTAGAAACCGTGCGGGATCCAAACAGGTCCCGAGCGGATGCACAGCTGGAGAGGCTCATTGTATTCGCAGGCTGGAGTGAATGGCGCGACCGCGCACTCGCGGAACTAAGTTTTATGAGAATAGTGCGGCAGAAGTTTCGTCGCGCGGTGCGGCACGTGTACTCCTATTTATCAGTTCTCGCCGCCTGTAAATAGCATGATGCGCGCACACTCGCACATTAAAATCCTGCGTCCAAGACAGGATGACGCGTTAATGAGCATATCAGCGTCACCGGAAATCAGAATTCGGACCCTCTATCGTAATTAATTCCGAACGTAATTAATTTCGTCCCAAATTGGTTGAATCCAAAATGAAAGTACGGAATTGTCGCACACAAACTTTCATCTTATTTTTCTTTTTACTTTATCTAATAAGAAACCGATTACAAATGTTTACAATTGATTCCTTTCTCTTTGAAATATGTTAAACACAATAATTTAAAAGACGTATTTTCTCCCGGAAAAAATTTTTCATGTATAATTATATATAATTATATATCAAATGTGTCCATATATATTAAAATATATATAATTATATGTACGGACATATATAACTCAAGAAAAATTTTTTAATATATATATATATAATTA